>JASANA010001316.1:0-109961 GCA_030248095.1 Ptycholaimellus sp. GST1_10 | reverse complement strand
AAAACCGTGGCCGTTCTGGTGGCTTTGGCCACTGGTAGCCTACTCACCTCTTGATTACAAGGCTAGTTTTTATCTCCATTCTCCAGTTCACGTTTTGTTTCTATAAATGGTGTTCCTTCCGAAGGAATAGGATATTTGACAGCTCGTTGAGGGTGGCAAGATTGGACTAAGTCAGTTTAGCATTGCGAAAGCGGAAAAAGAGCAACTGCAGTTGCTCCTTCGCAGTCGTGACATGACTGCATCGGATGCTTTTGGCATCGGCTTGGCGCCGGCCCAAGGACTTTTCCTCACCGACGTCGCCTACCACCCTGCCCATTTCACCCACCCACAACCGTTCCTTTGCCTTCACCAAACCTTTTTAACTCCCAGTGGCGGTTCAACAGAGCATGGATTTGCACAGGAAGTAAATTAGATGGCAAAAGAAATGGTTGAGTTTGAGGTACCAGGATCCGCTGATAGAGGGACCATTGGGAGAGCAGAGAAAGCGGGCAGGGCTTAGTGCGGGGAACCTGGATGCCGTTGCCAAACGATACCATTTGTGCAGGAAAAGAACTGCTGTCTATTTCTGAGTGATTTTGTGCACGTCATTCAACAGTTGCATTGCTGCTAGATGGGATTCACGAAAACAAATTCACGAAAATCAACAACTATGCAAAATACGCACACTCAAAAAAACTGTATGACAAAGTCTGGGGGACTTAATTTTCTGTAGCCGCACAATTTTGATTAAACAATTAGAATATTAAACAATTAGACAATTAAACGATTAAACAATATTAAACAATTAGATGCAATCCAAATACCTTTCAAGGCCTAAAATAACCACCTAGAAGATGGCGCATTAAAAACAGAACTAGAAGTATCGAAAACGCAATAGCGGCAGCAGAGCAGAGGACCAGCTCCCTGATTTTTTGGCTTTGAGGGAAAAGCGGCGTCGCCCTTTGCAGCAGCGTCTCAGATTTCGCCAGGCCAGCCTGCACACGAAGCTCAGCCCTGCCGTGCTTACGCCTCCTGCATGTGCCATCCATCTTATTCTATTCGATATATAAGACTAAGTGAGCGAGGGTTCGAAAATGAAGGTGACAGACGTAAAGAGGCCACCAACCTGCCCAGAAGAAGAAGATATCTGCCAGTTGGCCCAGGGACAGGGCCTGAAAGGGTGTCCAGTCCTCATTGCAGGAGGACACGTTCCTGCTCGCTTCATGCAGCACCAGACGATGGTACAGGTCGTAAAGAGGCCACCAACCTGCCCAGAAGAAGAAGATATCTGCCAGTTGGCCCAGGGACAGGGCCTGAAAGGGTGTCCAGTCCTCATTGCAGGAGGACACGTTCCTGCTCGCTTCATGCAGCACCAGACGATGGTACAGGTCGTAAAGAGGCCACCAACCTGCCCAGAAGAAGAAGATATCTGCCAGTTGGCCCAGGGACAGGGCCTGAAAGGGTGTCCAGTCCTCATTGCAGGAGGACACGTTCCTGCTCGCTTCATGCAGCACCAGACGATGGTACAGGTCGTAAAGAGGCCACCAACCTGCCCAGAAGAAGAAGATATCTGCCAGTTGGCCCAGGGACAGGGCCTGAAAGGGTGTCCAGTCCTCATTGCAGGAGGACACGTTCCTGCTCGCTTCATGCAGCATCAGACGATGGTACAGGTCGTAAAGAGGCCACCAACCTGCCCAGAAGAAGAAGATATCTGCCAGTTGGCCCAGGGACAGGGCCTGAAAGGGTGTCCAGTCCTCATTGCAGGAGGACACGTTCCTGCTCGCTTCATGCAGCACCAGACGATGGTACAGGTCGTAAAGAGGCCACCAACCTGCCCAGAAGAAGAAGATATCTGCCAGTTGGCCCAGGGACAGGGTCTGAAAGGGTGTCCAGTCCTCATTGCAGGAGGACACGTTCCTGCTCGCTTCATGCAGCATCAGACGATGGTACAGGTCGTAAAGAGGCCACCAACCTGCCCAGAAGAAGAAGATATCTGCCAGTTGGCCCAGGGACAGGGCCTGAAAGGGTGTCCAGTCCTCATTGCAGGAGGACACGTTCCTGCTCGCTTCATGCAGCACCAGACGATGGTACAGGTCGTAAAGAGGCCACCAACCTGCCCAGAAGAAGAAGATATCTGCCAGTTGGCCCAGGGACAGGGTCTGAAAGGGTGTCCAGTCCTCATTGCAGGAGGACACGTTCCTGCTCGCTTCATGCAGCACCAGACGATGGTACAGGTCGTAAAGCGAGCCTCAAAGTCCGTTTTTGATTATTTCTAAACTAAAATCATAAAATTTTGGTTAGTCTGCCCTGTACACCTTTTGGTTAGTCTCGGAGAATGAACCTTGGGACATGAAGTCAAGGAGGAGCTGCTGGTAGGGCCAGTTTTTGCGCATGATGTAGACCCAGGAGCGTTTGGTGAGGAAGGATATTTCGGCGCTGCTAATGACCCGTAGGCCGCAGTAGTGGCGTTGGAGGAAGGGTATATTGGTGGAGTAGTCTACTGTTACCAGACCACTCCCGCCCTCCGCGATGGCCGCCAACGGATTGTCCACGATGATGAACGGATAGCGGCCTATTGCTTCTATCAGCCGATCCTGAGCAAACTAGCTTCAATTCGGAAAGCAGCAGAAGCAGCAACATTTTGTCGTTGAAAACGTTTGCAAACCAAACAGGCATTCAAATAAGAGCAATGTTACGCTCGTTTTCAAGGAAGCATCATCAATTGATTCGTTCAAAGACAGCCAGCTTTATGCAACATTTGCCAATTGCAAAAGGAGCAGAATGGAACCCGAATGTCGGAATGCATATGCTGCATGGTCCGCCTGCCCTCCGGTCGCAGGAGGTCGAACTTGAAGCTGTTGGCGTAGTTGGCCGGCGCCACCACTCGCCATTTACCTCAACAACACCTACAATCTCTAAATGGGACGAGAAATGAGAAGAAGAACCGGAATGGAGGGCCCAGCTGAGCTGCTCCAGGTTGACGAAAGGCAGATGAGCTTTGGGCGGCCAACTAAGGGCAATGGCCAAATAGCTGCTGTAGACGCCCAGCAGGATTGTCATCACCAGACTCAGTGAGGCCTAGAATTCTTGTTTGTAGCCTTTGCTAGTGTTGATAAACATTTTTATCCACTGTTAAATTATTTTAATTTTATAAATTTTTTGAAATTTTTATTTAATGTTTCAAAATTGAGCAGCTCGGCTTTAGAACAAGGTATTCTCGGCTGTTGCCAAGAGATGCGCGGCCTTGTCCACCTCGTTAAGCAATGAAATTAAGCAAACAAACTTATAGGTCTAGTTTTGGTTTCTGAGGCATTTAATGCGATTTAATTAATAATTAATAAAAAGAAAATGCAATTTTTCAAAAAATTTTCGAATTTCAAGGTCATAAAATTTCAAGTTTTGGACCATAAATCAAGAACCACTGAAAATAACGCCGATCGCAAAAAAACGCCTCGAGCCACCACCCAGGCGGACCTTCATGCAAAATTTCAGCCAATTTCGTTGAAAAACCGGGGAGTACTGGCCGCGAACGGACAAGTATATATATATATATATATATATGCGGAATTCGGACGAAAAATGGGGTAACTGCTTAAGCGGGCCTTGGCCGCCCGCCGCTTCGGGCAGGGTGCCAGAGTGCCACTGCCCAGCCCTCTGCGGGGTGCCACTGCCCAGCCCTCTGCGGCAGGGTGCCACTGCCCAGCCCTCTGCGGCAGGCGGCCTTCGGCCGCGCAAAAATGGAGGCGCAAAAGGTAACTAAGAAACCTCAAAATGTGAGCGTGGCTTCTTCAGCAGGTTTCGAAGGAGCTGAAATCTGGTAAAGCGGCGTATTAGGACCATGAGGAAGATTATGCCCGTGACCACTAGCCAGACCTAGTTCAATGCCTTTTTGGCCGTCAGATCTCAACACTGGCGCTGTCCTACACCACCTTCTCATCCAAGAGAGACAGTAGAAGGCTGAACTTGAAGTACTCCTTGACCGGCTCTTTTATCACTAGCACCACTTCGTCCTCGATCACCTGTGCTCACATCATGCAGGCTAAGTTGGCAAAATACGAAAGACAGCATAACTGTGGGAGTCGGGGTCCAATGCTTGAAGTCTATGGCCTGTAAAGGAGGACATGGCATGAGCGACCGATTCGCGTGGCTGCTGGATCAAGGGAAAACTCTGATAGTGGCACAGGAGACGTCTGCTGATCCGTTGATGATTAGATGCGAGGTTTCCAGCACATTCGATGTGTGCCGAAAGCTGACGTTGAAGCCGAGCGTGGAGAGGAAGTTCCACATCAACAGCACCTCAATTTGCTATTTGAATAAATTCACGTCCGATTGCCCTTTCGAGAATAATATGTAAAATCACAAACATCTTATATTTCAGGATTTACATTTTTTGATTTATTTCCTAAGAAAATATGTCCAATTGAAATATCATTAAGAATTTTGAGCAAAATTCTAAGCTCGATGACGTTTTGCACGCGAACAATGAGAAATGAGTCCATCACAGACTCAATAAATTCTATCAATCATTAAATCAATCTTTTCCCCGTTAACTAAGCAGAACAATGATCAATTGAACAACTTGAATGAGATAGGGCTAACCTCAATTCCTGGATGATGGCAGGAATCATTGTGTGGCCAGGTAGGGAAGCAAGGGTGTTGGAATGGTGGTGCCACCGAACAGGCTGCTATTACTTCTTCTTTCACTTCCATCCTTTTTCTTTTCTATTTATTACCATTTACACTTTCTTTTCGGTTTGCAAATATTTCGGGTTTTCAAAATTGAACACTGAGCTGAGGCAAGACAAGGCCATTATCGCAGCTAATTGGCCAAATATTATCACTGAAAACTAAGGCGAAATTGAATTGGCACATGCTAGCAAAATTCGATAGTAGGGCTCAGGTGGTTCTTGCTTGCGAGCAGCTGATGAAGGCAGCCAATGAGGTGCTCTATTCTGTTTGCGGTATCAGGCGGTCCCTTTGCCCCGCTCCCATGGTCAAGCCGTATTTGCCCATTTGTCAGGCTTATCAAGCCTATCCATTGCGTGCAGGAAACTCTGCACTCGAAACACCAGCAAATTCTTGCTCCTTGGGCTTGAAGAATAGAAACGCAAGCGAGACTCATTTGAAAAGTATTTTGCCCGTCGAGGCTTTTGAATGGCCTCCACAGAAAGCCTGAATCAAGGCGCCTTTTCATCACCACTGCGCACATTTCAGGATAGCAGCGATTGAAGTGTTAGCAAGGCGTCATAATAATCAGCATAGCTGAGATGGTGCATGGAAGTGGAGGCGGTCTATTTGTGCCGTACAAGAGCCTGGGTTTGGTGTGCAATGAACTCCCTCTCGTCACGCGTCGAATGCCCAAGGCCAAACTCACCGTCGTCTACACTGCTGTCGGACGAGTGGTTCGAAAATTTTAACTGTCTTCACAACCTCAGAGTTTGACCAGACCTAACAGCAAGAATGAAGGTGTTAAAGTTAGACCTATTCGAAAACTGATTTATGCTTGTAATTGGGGTTGGCAGAATTTTCGGCTTTATCCTAGCGCTTCAATTTAGACGCATATTGACTAGCAGAACCGACCACGACAGCAATTGCTGACGAAATTGAACGATAACTGAGCAAGAATCTGAAGCCTAGTCTGGATTTTCCGAGTGACAAAGCTGGAGTGATTGTGAATTTACTAGGAGAGCCTAAGTTAGTTCCATTCCAGGTACAGCAGTACAATGCAGAAAGCCTCCGCCTCATCTCCGTCTCCGACCCTCTGCCAGCGCCCATCACAGCACTGGCCGTGGACCCGCGCTACGTCTACGCTGCTTACGGCGGCGCTGTCGCCGCTCTGCACCTCAGTCGGCAGGTTTTCTTTTTCACCCTCTACAGAGGCCGCTGATGTTTCACACAATTTAAAAATAATACCATTTACCACGTAGAACAATGACCTCTTGTTTCAGCATCTGATGAAATTAAATGATTAGTTTTATGCGTTGGCATTGTTTTCTTGCAGCAGCAGAACAGCAAATGAACCTTGAAGGTGAAATATCGCTATGGGAGCAGTGACCGTGAATCTCCGCCAGTACGCCTGTTGCTGCCGTTTGGGAGTCACCTGATTTGCGTGGACGAAGCCAGTCGTCTACGGGCATCCTTTCTGGCCAATCCGAGGGAGGTGCTTGGAAAGGGAATAATGCTTGAAGATCTGGGACATCGAGGCGGAAGAGCTGCACTCAGAGCTGCCACCGGAGCAGGCTTTCTCCATCTCTGCCCTCTGTCACCCGCCCACCTACCTCAACAAGATTCTCCTCGGCTCTAGACAGGTCTCTTACTCTCCTCCTACACCTACTGCTCCTGGACTCTGGGGCAGGCACCTGGCTTTTTGCTCACAAATAATTCATTTATCTCTTTCTGATACACTTCAAGAAGAAGACAGCACAAAAAGACATGAGACCAAACAGAGAAAAAGAATAGAGGAGGAAATAGAAGGTGATAAGAGAGAAAGGGAAGTTGAGGGCCCACTGCGCCTGGTGAACGTGGCCTCGAGCAAGGTCATCTACAGCTTCGAGGACTTCGGCTCCGGCGTCAGCTGTCTGGAAGCCTCGCCTGCAGTGGACGTCGTCGCCGTGGGCACGGACTCCGGCGCCATCCACCTCCTCAATCTCGTCGCCAACACCTGCCTCTTCAGCCTCCGTCAGGACTGGGGCCCTGTCAAAGCCCTGGCTTTTCGGTATCACTCTTCCATCCTTCCAGATTTGCATCCGAGGCACCGGAGTGGTCCAATTGTTCCAAATGGCTGAAAGTAGAGCGAAGGGTTGGGAAATGGGAAGGAGTAATATGTAATCTCAATTGAGACAATGAGCTCACCATGATGGGTTCTCCAAGAATGAAAGCGAGGCCGGTGACAGTGCGAGGCTTTGTGCACTGAGCTCATCTGACCCACCAGACGACGCGCTGGCCTAGGTTGAACACCGCCAAGTTTCCCGCCCCTCCGGAACTCACCAGAATCGCTTCCCCGTCCGTCCTACAGCGCACAGCTTTACAATTCTAGGGAATACTTGAACCTTTTCAGCTCACTACTAGCAATTGAGATTACATATTACTCCTTCCCATTTCCCAACCCTTCGCTCTACTTTCAGCCATTTGGAACAAATGGACCACTCCGGTGCCTCGGATGCAAATCTGGAAGGATGGAAGAGTGATACCGAAAAGCCAGGGCTTTGACAGGGCCCCAGTCCTGACGGAGGCTGAAGAGGCAGGTGTTGGCGACGAGATTGAGGAGGTGGATGGCGCCGGAGTCCGTGCCCACGGCGACGACATCCACTGCAGGCGAGGCCTCCAGACAGCTGACGCCGGAGCCGAAGCCCTCGAAGCTGTAGATGAACTTGCTCGAGGCCACGTTCACCAGGCGCAGTGGGCCCTCAACTTCCATTTCTCTCCTATCACCTTCTATTTCCTCCTCTATTGTTTTCCTCTATTTGGTCTCATGTCTTTTTGTGCTGTCGTCTTCTTGAAGTGTACCAGAAAGAGATAAATGAATTATTTGTGAGCAAAAAGCCAGGTGTCTGCCCCAGAGTCCAGGAGCAGTAGGTGTAGGAGGAGAGTAAGAGACCTACCTGTCTAGAGCCGAGGAGAATCTTGTTGAGGTAGGTGGGCGGGTGACAGAGGGCAGAGATGGAGAAAGCCTGCTCCGCTGGCAGCTCTGAGTGCAGCTCTTCCGCCTCGATGTCCCAGATCTTCAAGCATTATTCCCTTTCCAAGCACCTCCCTCGGATTGGCCAGAAAGGATGCCTGTAGACGACTGGCTTCGTCCACGCAAATCAGGTGACTCCCAAACGGCAGCAACAGGCGTACTGGCGGAGATTCACGGTCACTGCTCCCATAGCGATATTTCACCTTCAAGGTTCATTTGCTGTTCTGCTGCTGCAAGAAAACAATGCCAACGCATAAAACTAATCATTTAATTTCATCAGATGCTGAAACAAGAGGTCATTGTTCTACGTGGTAAATGGTATTATTTTTAAATTGTGTGAAACATCAGCGGCCTCTGTAGAGGGTGAAAAAAGAAAACCTGCCGACTGAGGTGCAGAGCGGCGACAGCGCCGCCGTAAGCAGCGTAGACGTAGCGCGGGTCCACGGCCAGTGCTGTGATGGGCGCTGGGCAGAGGGTCGGAGACGGAGATGAGGCGGAGGCTTTCTGCATTGTACTGCTGTACCTGGAATGGAACTAACTTAGGCTCTCCTAGTAAATTCACAATCACTCCAGCTTTGTCACTCGGAAAATCCAGACTAGGCTTCAGATTCTTGCTCAGTTATCGTTCAATTTCGTCAGCAATTGCTGTCGTGGTCGGTTCTGCTAGTCAATATGCGTCTAAATTCAAGCGCTAGGATAAAGCCGAAAATTCTGCCAACCCCAATTACAAGCATAAATCAGTTTTCGAATAAGTCTAACTTTAACACCTTCATTCTTGCTGTTAGGTCTGGTCAAACTATGAGGTTGTGAAGACAGTTAAAATTTTCGAACCACTCGTCCGACAGCAGTGTAGACGACGGTGAGTTTGGCCTTGGGCATTCGACGCGTGACGAGAGGGAGTTCATTGCACACCAAACCCAGGCTCTTGTACGGCACAAATAGACCGCCTCCACTTCCATGCACCATCTCAGCTATGCTGATTATTATGACGCCTTGCTAACACTTCAATCGCTTCTATCCTGAAATGTGCGCAGTGGTGATGAAAAGGCGCCTTGATTCAGGCTTTCTGTGGAGGCCATTCAAAAGCCTCGACGGGCAAAATACTTTTCAAATGAGTCTCGCTTGCGTTTCTATTCTTCAAGCCCAAGGAGCAAGAATTTGCTGGTGTTTCGAGTGCAGAGTTTCCTGCACGCAATGGATAGGCTTGATAAGCCTGACAAATGGGCAAATACGGCTTGACCATGGGAGCGGGGCAAAGGGACCGCCTGATACCGCAAACAGAATAGAGCACCTCATTGGCTGCCTTCATCAGCTGCTCGCAAGCAAGAACCACCTGAGCCCTACTATCGAATTTTGCTAGCATGTGCCAATTCAATTTTGCCTTAGTTTTCAGTGATAATATTTGGCCAATTAGCTGCGATAATGGCCTTGTCTTGCCTCAGCTCAGTGTTCAATTTTGAAAACCCGAAATATTTGCAAACCGAAAAGAAAGTGTAAATGGTAATAAATAGAAAAGAAAAAGGATGGAAGTGAAAGAAGAAGTAATAGCAGCCTGTTCGGTGGCACCACCATTCCAACACCCTTGCTTCCCTACCTGGCCACACAATGATTCCTGCCATCATCCAGGAATTGAGGTTAGCCCTATCTCATTCAAGTTGTTCAATTGATCATTGTTCTGCTTAGTTAACGGGGAAAAGATTGATTTAATGATTGATAGAATTTATTGAGTCTGTGATGGACTCATTTCTCATTGTTCGCGTGCAAAACGTCACCGAGCTTAGAATTTTGCTCAAAATTCTTAATGATATTTCAATTGGACATATTTTCTTAGGAAATAAATCAAAAAATGTAAATCCTGAAATATAAGATGTTTGTGATTTTACATATTATTCTCGAAAGGGCAATCGGACGTGAATTTATTCAAATAGCAAATTGAGGTGCTGTTGATGTGGAACTTCCTCTCTCCACGCTCGGCTTCAACGTCAGCTTTCGGCACACATCGAATGTGCTGGAAACCTCGCATCTAATCATCAACGGATCAGCAGACGTCTCCTGTGCCACTATCAGAGTTTTCCCTTGATCCAGCAGCCACGCGAATCGGTCGCTCATGCCATGTCCTCCTTTACAGGCCATAGACTTCAAGCATTGGACCCCGACTCCCACAGTTATGCTGTCTTTCGTATTTTGCCAACTTAGCCTGCATGATGTGAGCACAGGTGATCGAGGACGAAGTGGTGCTAGTGATAAAAGAGCCGGTCAAGGAGTACTTCAAGTTCAGCCTTCTACTGTCTCTCTTGGATGAGAAGGTGGTGTAGGACAGCGCCAGTGTTGAGATCTGACGGCCAAAAAGGCATTGAACTAGGTCTGGCTAGTGGTCACGGGCATAATCTTCCTCATGGTCCTAATACGCCGCTTTACCAGATTTCAGCTCCTTCGAAACCTGCTGAAGAAGCCACGCTCACATTTTGAGGTTTCTTAGTTACCTTTTGCGCCTCCATTTTTGCGCGGCCGAAGGCCGCCTGCCGCAGAGGGCTGGGCAGTGGCACCCTGCCGCAGAGGGCTGGGCAGTGGCACCCCGCAGAGGGCTGGGCAGTGGCACTCTGGCACCCTGCCCGAAGCGGCGGGCGGCCAAGGCCCGCTTAAGCAGTTACCCCATTTTTCGTCCGAATTCCGCATATCTTATTATATACGGGTGATGCTATTTTAGGGATGGCCTCGGCGCCGTCTGGATTCTAAACCAATCTTGGCACTTGATGGCTTTTTGGATAGATCTCAGTGAGTTCTCCAAAATATTTAGGGAAGTCCTCGCGGTTTTTCCTTAATAATAAATATAGTTTGTTTTTGCTTTTTGGTCTTTTTTCTCTTTTGCTCGTTTCGTTTTTGCCTTTTTTGGTCTTTTTTCTCTATTTGCTCTAGCTCACTGACGTTTCGATTTTTGCCATTTTGGTCTTTTTTACTCTAATTTGCTATACTCATTCAATTTTTGACTTTTCCTGTCGGACTTTTTTTTTCAAATTCAAGGCAAAACAGTTCTTTTTAAGAGATTAGTCTTTTTACTTTTCCAGCTTTTTGAAATAATATTAGTAAAAAATTGCTTTGAGTGAAGCCTATTTTTGCGATTTTGCCCCTACTCGGGGGGCTGATGTTTCAAGGCATTCATTAGAGGGATATCGGGCGTGATCCAGAGGTTGTACGGGCAGTCGATGCCAGAGGTCTCAGTATCTGTATATGATTCTTACAATCACTGTTCCTACATTCGCTTTGCTGATGTTAGTTTTGTATGTAATCATTCAGAAGCTGATTAAAATTTTGAAGAGTACTCTCTGCTAAACTAAAGCGATTCTCATCTCTTTCTGCTTTTTTATGTTAAGTGAATTAGATAAGGGTTGGTGGTGTGTTATGTTACAAATAAAGAAAAGGAAATTAAATCTTCTCTTATATGTTGTGATGGAATGAACAGTGCGGCTGCGCGAAGCGCGGCCACTGACACATATTACTAGAATATGCGGCTGCGCGACGCGGCCGCTGACATATATACTTGTATATATACTTTTCCCGTTCGCGGCCAGTATCTCCCGGTTTTTCAACGAAATTGGCTGAAATTTTGCATGAAGGTCCGCCTGGGTGGTGGCTCGAGGCGTTTTTTTGCGATCGGCGTTATTTTCAGTGGTTCTTGATTTATGGTCCAAAACTTGAAATTTTATGACCTTGAAATTCGAAAATTTTTTGAAAAATTGCATTTTCTTTTTTTATTAATTATTAATTAAATCGCATTAAATGCCTCAGAAACCAAAACTAGACCTATAAGTTTGTTTGCTTAATTTCATTGCTTAACGAGGTGGACAAGGCCGCGCATCTCTTGGCAACAGCCGAGAATACCTTGTTCTAAAGCCGAGCTGCTCAATTTTGAAACATTAAATAAAAATTTCAAAAAATTTATAAAATTAAAATAATTTAACAGTGGATAAAAATGTTTATCAACACTAGCAAAGGCTACAAACAAGAATTCTAGGCCTCACTGAGTAATGATGCTGACAATCCTGCTGGGCGTCTACGGCGGCCTCGTTCTGGCCATTGCCCTTAGTTGGCCGCCCAAAGCTCATCTGCCTTTCGTCAACCTGGAGCAGCTCAGCTGGGCCCTCAATTCCGGTTCTTCTTCTCATTTCTCGTCCCATTTAGAGATTGTGGCGGTGTTGTTGAGGTAAATGGCAAGTGGTGGCGCCGGCCAACTACGCCAACAGCTTCAAGTTCGACCTCCTGCGACCGGAGGGCAGGCGGACCATGCAGCATATGCGTTGCCGACATTCGGGTTCCATTCTGCTCCTTTTGCAATTGGCAAATGTTGCATAAAGCTGGCTGTCTTTGGAACGAATCAATTGATGATGCTTCCTTGAAAACGAGCGTAACATTGCTCTTATTTGAATGCCTGTTTGGTTTGCAAACGTTTTCAACGACAAAATGTTGCTGCTTCTGCTGCTTTCCGAATTGAAGCTAGTTTGCTCAGGATCGGCTGATAGAAGCAATAGGCCGCTATCCGTTCATCATCGTGGACAATCCGTTGGCGGCCATCGCGGAGGGCGGGAGTGGTCTGGTAACAGTAGACTACTCCACCAATATACCCTTCCTCCAACGCCACTATACGCCCTACGGGTCATTAGCAGCGCCGAAATATCCTTCCTCACCAAACGCTCCTGGGTCTACATCATGCGCAAAAACTGGCCCTACCAGCAGCTCCTCCTTGACTTCATGTCCCAAGGTTCATTCTCCGAGACTAACCAAAAGGTGTACAGGGCAGACTAACCAAAATTTTATGATTTTAGTTTAGAAATAATCAAAAACGGACTTTGAGGCTCGCTTTACGACCTGTACCATCGTCTGGTGCTGCATGAAGCGAGCAGGAACGTGTCCTCCTGCAATGAGGACTGGACACCTCTGCCCTGGGCCTGGATGTTTATTATTATTCTGGGCAGGTTGGTGGCCTCTTTAGACCTGCTGTCTGGTGCTGCATGAAGCGAGCAGGAACGTGTCCTCTGCAATGAGGACTGGACCTTTCAGGCCCTGTCCCTGGGCCAACTGGCAGATATCTTCTTCTTCTGGGCGGGTTGGGAGTTCTGCGACCTGTCTGTCTGATGCTATGAAGGAGCGGACGTGTCCTCTGATGAGGACTGGGACGCCTTTTCGCCCTGTCCCTGGGCCCTGCATATCTTCTTCTTCTGGGCGTTGGTGCCTCTACCTGTCTGTCTGTGCTGGTGAAGGGGCGGACGTGTCTCCTGTGAGGACTGGACCCTTTGCCCTGTCCCTGGGCACTGCCTATCTTCTTCTGGCGGTTGGTGGCCTCTTTCGCCTGTACTCGTCTGGTGCTGCATGAAGGAGCAGGACGTGTCCTCCTGCAATGAGGACTGGACCCCTTTCAGACCCTGTCCCTGGGCCAACTGGCAGATATCTTCTTCTTCTGGGCAGGTTGGTGGCCTCTTTACGACCTGTACCATCGTCTGGTGCTGCATGAAGCGAGCAGGAACGTGTCCTCCTGCAATGAGGACTGGACACCCTTTCAGGCCCTGTCCCTGGGCCAACTGGCAGATATCTTCTTCTTCTGGGCAGGTTGGTGGCCTGTTGGTTTTTTTTTTTTTTTTTTTCTTTCTTTACGACCTGTACCATCGTCTGATGCTGCATGAAGCGAGCAGGAACTGTGGGTGGGTTGGTGTTGGGTTTTTTTTTTGGGAGGTTGGTGGTTTTGTGTTGTTGGTGTGTGGGAAGGTGTTTTTTATAGAGGCTGGACAGGCTGTCCCTGGGCACTCGCAGATATCTTCTTCTTCTGGGCAGGTTGGTGGCCTCTTTCGACTGTGTCCTCGTCTGGTGCTGCATGAAGCGAGCAGGAAGTGTCTCCTGCAATGAGGACTGGACACCCTTTCCAGAACCCTGTCCCTGGGCCAACTGGCAGATATCTTCTTCTTCTGGGCAGGTTGGTGGCCTCTTTACGACCTGTACCATCGTCTGGTGCTGCATGAAGCGAGCAGGAACGTGTCCTCCTGCAATGAGGACTGGACACCCTTTCAGGCCCTGTCCCTGGGCCAACTGGCAGATATCTTCTTCTTCTGGGCAGGTTGGTGGCCTCTTTACGACCTGTACCATCGTCTGGGGGCGGTGTCCTCCTGCTGGGCTGGCCCTTTTTCGGCCTCTGCCCTGGGCCCTGGCATTCTTCTTTCTGGGCAGGTTGGTGGCCTCTCACCCTGTCCCCTCATTCTTGATGCTGCACATGAAGCGAGCAGGAACGTGTAACACCTCCTCCTGCAATGAGGACTGGACACCCTTTCAGGCCCTGTCCCTGGGCCAACTGGCAGATATCTTCTTCTTCTGGGCAGGTTGGTGTTTCGCCGTCGGGCGCGGCCGGGTGCCGGGGCTTGACCTCGGCCTCTCTGGGCCACTGGCAGATTCTTCTTCTTCTGGGCGGTTGGTGCCTCTTTACGACCTGTACCATCGTCTGGTGCTGCATGAAGCGAGCAGGAACATGTCCTCCTGCAATGAGGACTGGACACCCTTTCAGGCCCTGTCCCTGGGCCAACTGGCAGATATCTTCTTCTTCTGGGCAGGTTGGTGGCCTCTTTACGACCTGTACCATCGTCTGGTGCTGCATGAAGCGAGCAGGAACGTGTCCTCCTGCAATGAGGACTGGACACCCTTTCAGGCCCTGTCCCTGGGCCAACTGGCAGATATCTTCTTCTTCTGGGCAGGTTGGTGGCCTCTTTACGACCTGTACCATCGTCTGGTGCTGCATGAAGCGAGCAGGAACGTGTCCTCCTGCAATGAGGACTGGACACCCTTTCAGGCCCTGTCCCTGGGCCAACTGGCAGATATCTTCTTCTTCTGGGCAGGTTGGTGGCCTCTTTACGTCTGTCACCTTCATTTTCGAACCCTCGCTCACTTAGTCTTATATATCGAATAGAATAAGATGGATGGCACATGCAGGAGGCGTAAGCACGGCAGGGCTGAGCTTCGTGTGCAGGCTGGCCTGGCGGAAATCTGAGACGCTGCTGCAAAGGGCGACGCCGCTTTTCCCTCAAAGCCAAAAAATCAGGGAGCTGGTCCTCTTGGCTCTGCTGCCGCTATTGCGTTTTCGATACTTCTAGTTCTGTTTTTAATGCGCCATCTTCTAGGTGGTTATTTTAGGCCTTGAAAGGTATTTGGATTGCATCTAATTGTTTAATATTGTTTAAATCGTTTAATTGTCTAATTGTTTAATATTCTAATTGTTTAATCAAAATTGTGCTGCTACAGAAAATTAAGTCCCCCAGACTTTGTCATACAGTTTTTTTGAGTGTGCGTATTTTGCATAGTTGTTGATTTTCGTGAATTTGTTTTCGTGAATCCCATCTAGCAGCAATGCAACTGTTGAATGACGTGCACAAAATCACTCAGAAATAGACAGCAGTTCTTTTCCTGCACAAATGGTATCGTTTGGCAACGGCATCCAGATTCCCCGCACTAAGCCCTGCCCGCTTTTGCTCTCCCAATGGTCCCTCTATCAGCGGATCCTGGTACCTCAAACTCAACCATTTCTTTTGCCATCTAATTTACTTCCTGTGCAAATCCATGCTCTGTTGAACCGCCACTGGGAGTTAAAAAGGTTTGGTGAATGCAAAGGAACGGCTGTGGGTCGGTGAAATGGGCAGGGTGGTAGGCGACGTTGGTGAGGAAAAGTCCTTGAGGCGGTGCCAAGCCAATGCCAAAAGCATCCGATGCAGTCATGTCACGACTGCGAAGGAGCAACTGCAGTTGCTCTTTTTCCGCTTTCGCAATGCTAAACTGACTTAGTCCAATCTTGCCACCCTCAACGAGCTGTCAAATATCCTATTCCTTCGGAAGGAACACCATTTATAGAAACAAAACGTGAACTGGAGAATGGAGATAAAAACTAGCCTTGTAATCAAGAGGTGAGAGGCGACCAGTGGCCAAAGCCACCAGAACGGCCACGGTTTTGCGGATCTGACGATAGCCGAAGCCGTTGGCTGTGAGCTGGATCTCCCAGCAGTGCTTCCTGCCCTCCGCCTCCAAGCACGGGACAATGGATATGTTTGGGAGGGGAAAGAGGATTGGGAACCGATGGAGGCTTGGCCAACAGCTGGGCGGAGTAGAAGTGACGTGTGGCAGTGGAGAGGAGGCCTTCGGGGCTCGGCTCCATCAGCGCCGCTACGCACTGCTCCCCCTCAACATTGACTCACTCAACACTTAAGACCCCAGACGGATTATTATCTTCTTCACTGGCTTTGCTTTTTTATGGCATCCGCATGTTGTCATAACCAAAATGCAAGAATTGCGCGAATTTTATTCCAAAAGTCTAAATGTCCTATGAATTGCAGGTATTTTGCTTATTTTATTTTTATTTCAAGCAAATTGTTTTTCTAAACAGAATGTTAGATAAAAGTTTAGAACTTGGGACAAACCCACCACTGGTAAAAATTTAATGCTTTTGACCGGGGGGAAAGATAAAACAACATTTGACCGACCTGAAACTGCTCTAAAGCTTTTCGAAGCAAACGCTCGTCGAATCCGTCAGCTGACACAAACCAACAGTTTCTGTCCAAAATCTCCTCCCCCACCATCTTCCTCCCTATCAGTCAGTCTCATTTTCCTTTACGGACAATCGGCATATCCTGGGGCCATAATCGAACCTTCAAGACCAAAAGTCAGGCAACATAAGTCTCTTTTAAAGCGTGCCTGTTGATCGGCTATCTGTTTAATATCCGCCTAGAAATGACATGACAAGGCCAAAACTTCTAGGCAGAAACCGCTGGAAACTGGCGCTAGACCAAAAGCAGCAATCGGACTGGAGTCGCATTGCTGGCCAGGAATCCGTTGCATCGCTTAACGATTTGGGCAGGTCCTGTAAGCTGTTCGGTCCAGTTCAAGGCCTTCTTTGAGGTTGATGGAGCAGCTAGCGCGGCGAGAGGGGAAGGGAGTCTGATGGAAGCCAGAGAAGGCCAGGGATTCGCCAGGGCGTGAACCCCGCTGTCCGTCCGACTGCTGCAGATGAAACTGAGGCGGTGGTTCAGGAGACGCCGGTGGAGTAAGCCATGCCACTCCTGTGTATTTCTCAATAAGCCTATGTGGCCATATGGCAGCATGGTTGACTTTGGTTCAGGCCTATCTATCTGGTATGGGTTCATGAAATAAATGCGGGAAATGATAAGTGCATTAAAAGTTGAGATGTAGTTGCACGCTAAGTGCGCCAGTTGCAACCAGAGCAGAAAGTGTGTCCATAAGCTTGTCGACCAGGGCCATTGAAAGAAGGTTTCAGTCATAGGCTACATACGCCAGCATCCGGCATAGCATCCGTCAGCTTTATTGCTTACCTTTTTCGATAATGGACAACGCCGGCTTGGTGGGTTTTGATTCTAAGAGGTCGGAGCGGCGTTTTTCGACTTCGGATGGTCAAGGCCATAAGATGCGCAAGAGAATGCTGAGAATCGATGCCTCTGGTCTCTCTTTGTCT
Organism: Ptycholaimellus sp. GST1_10; assembly: GCA_030248095.1. Taxonomy (NCBI): domain Eukaryota; kingdom Metazoa; phylum Nematoda; class Chromadorea; order Chromadorida; family Chromadoridae; genus Ptycholaimellus; species Ptycholaimellus sp. GST1_10. Next base: position 92,814 of record JASANA010001316.1, on the reverse strand, counting down.
CCGCTCCCTTGCTTCGTCTTCTGCTCTTTGCTTGCCCCTTTTGGAGAGCTATTTGCCTCCTTTGATTTTGTGCCGCACCATATTTTTGAAAGACCTGGCGGGTAGGAGAATTGGGTCGCGGTAGAGTTGGGTCGGGGGCAGTGAGGAGGGTAGGGCTGCTGCTGGTGCCTTGCTGACTACTTGCCGGCTCTTTTCCCTCGTCCTGGCGACTACCTCCGCCTCTTTTTATTTTTACTATGAACGATGAAGGCGACCCCATACAAATTACATCGACAGGAGTCCCTTCGCTGCTATTGGCAGGAGAAATGAGGCGCCTAGTAGCAGGCACTGGGCTCGGTGGTGGGCTGCGTGAGCGATGACGGGCGGGAGACTGCTGCGAGGTGGAGGTGGGAGGACGGTGCATCTGAGGGAGTATAAGACGGACGCGTGACATACGCATGTATTGCTGGAGAAGTGAGTGGAAGGCGATTCTTGCCGGTGAGCGGAGCCTAGGCGACATAGGCCCTAGGCAGAAAAGAGCACTTTTCGCCGTTGATGCGAATCGTTTTAGCGAGGCGAAGTTGGAAAAGCCTATCGCAATTGAGGTGGGAGGGGGGTAGGGAGGTGTAGGGGACGCGGACGTTGTGAATGGCGGCCATGTAGGAGAAGCAGTGCACGGGCTTCTGGTTGAGGCTGGGCCGCTTGGGGGATTGCGGAAAGCCTTTGTAGTAGGCTTTTTGAGGCATCGAAGATGGGCCAATGGCCGTCTGTTTCAGAAAGTATCACTTTCTGCTCGCTTCTGGCGACGTTTATTGAGGCTGTTCTGAGAGGCGCGTTGAATGACGCAGCTCGGGATGACAGTCATCTCAACTTGCCGCAGCTCGGGATGACACTGAGCAAATAGTCTCTACTGTGCTGCGAGGAGAAAGGACGCAGCTCGGGATGACAGGAGACTGTTTGCTCGGGTTGACAGTGTCTTGGACTGGTTCAGCTCGGGATGACGCGGAGCAAATTGTAGCTGTAGAGCTGCGAAGAAGTGAACGCAGCTCGGGATGACAGGGCCAATTTGCTCGGGTTGACATCGGCGAAGTTTGACGCAGCTCGGGATGACAGACGCTGGTCACTCTCTATCTGTCTGCGATGATTTTCCGCAGCTCGGGATGACGCAGAGCAAAGACGGTCACTGTCTGAGATGCGAAAAGAACGCAGCTCGGGATGACAATGTCCTTTCGCTCGGGTTGACAGAGGTAGAAACGACGCTGCTCGGGATGACACTAAGCAATTGCTCAGTAGCTGCGATGATAGAATCGAACGCAGCTCGGGATGACAGTGAGCAGATGCGAAGGCGTGGCAGCGTAGTTTCTTGCATTCTTCGCCGTACTGAGCTGAAGTCCTAAGAAGCTGCTCTCACTGGGCCAGCCAAAAGAGGCGTTGTGGCTGGGCAGAGAGTAGGCGGAGCTGAGGCGGAGGAGCTCGGTCGCGCTCCAGAACGCCGCCCCAAAATAGGCTCTTTGAATTGCGTAAACCTTAAGTTTACTTTTCTCGCCCATTTTGGAGCTGTCGAAGGAAGCGTAGATAGAATTTGCATATCTTCCCAGATAGTGCAAAGTCTAGAAGGCGGCGATGGGATTGAAGTTGGCCCAGTCGCCGGCGTACTGGCAGAGGCCAGTCAGGAAGCCGTCCAGGTAGCCGTTGGCCTTGTACACCACCGACCTCTTACTGCAGGGCAGAGTGAGGGGAGGGGAGGTGTAGGGCAGGAGATCTAAAAGATCTGCGGAGGACGTCTTCCAGGGGGCGAACTGCATGACGGCGAACGCGGGCATGAAGTTGCAGAAGTGGTTGTGGAAGCCGCTCAGGTTTCCGTAGGCCTTGTACACCACCGACCTCTCAGGGCAGTGAAGAGGGGGTGAGTTTGAGGCCTTGCTGGGAAACTGGGTGGGCGTCTTCCAGGGCAGGGCTCCATGGCGTCGAAGAAGGCCATGTAGTTGCCGGGGTTGAAGAAGGCGTAGACGCTGGACTCGGCCGGCTTGATGCTGGAGCAGAGCACGGGCAGCAAGCCGTAGTGGGCGACGATCGGACCGGAGTCCTAGAGCTGGGCAGTGTGGCCGCTGTAGAGCAGGAAGTGGCAGAAGCCGCAGTTCATGCCGTCCAGCATGTCGCACTGGTTGCAGTCCATGAAGATCTGGACGCGGTTGGAGTGCTCCAGGAAGCCGTAGCGAACGCGGCGGACTTTGTCCAGAAGAGGCGCTTTCTTCAACGGCGGGCGGAAGGAGGGCAAGGCGTGTCCTTTGGGCGGGTCCTTGAATACTCCTCGGACGCGTCTTAGTAGAGGCGGACGAAGTGTTTGTGGAGGGCGCCGTCCATGGAGAGGTCCTTCTGGCCGCAGGTGAACAGGCTGAAGACGCAGAACACTGGGAGGTCGTAGCAGTGGCAGTGCAAGCAGTCCACTGAGCGGGGTCTGCTCCCGTAGTCGTCCACGTAGAAAAGGGAAGCCGTTGATGAGTCTCTTTGCTCCTTATCTGTCGCCGTTGCTTTTCCAATTTACATGATCATAAAGATCAGTAAATAGTGCGACGTTGAAAGACGGCATTTTGACTCTGAGGTTCGGCCCATCTTTTCTTCAGCGATGCTCGATCGTTTATAAATCCGCCAAGATTTATAAACAGGCTGGCCGGCGATTGCAGCAGGTAGCAGGGAGTTTTGGACTGGTCAGAGACGGTTCCAAAACTCTAGCAGCGTAGACGTTGCTTGCTGGATAGCTGGTCTGGTTGGCCGGCTCGGTTGCAGCAGAGGCCAGGAGTTGAAAACTGATCGGAGCCAATTTTCAACTTTGGCAGCGAAAATACGCGGTCGCTCTTGGCTGCAGACAATTTCAAGATCCGTCCAAGGATAATGAAATTGCGATCGACGATGCTTGTAGAGCCAGCATGAAAACAACTTTGCAGTAAGTTTTCGATGCCCAAGCAGAGTTGAGTCTGTGCCGACGTTGACTGTGGCTGGCAGCGAAGATCTTTGATAATTGACAACGGCCAATTTCAAAGGCTGGCATCGAAGGCGGATCGATGCTAGTAGCTGGCAGCTGTAGAGAAATTCAAAATCCTTTTCAGGATGATGAAATTCTGGAGACGACGCTGATGACGTCAGCAATGAAAAGAAACTTTTCAGTTAATTTTCAATGCTCTGAAGCGAAGTCGATTGTTGTCTTGATCGTCGGCGGTCAATGATTTCATAAAATCCGCAAGGATAAAATGAAATCATCGAAGGTAGATGCTATTTTGAAGAGAACTTTTCAGTTCGCTTCAAGACCCTTCGTGGCAGCGGATTACGGTAGCAAGTGTGCCGTGTGACGTGTCGGAGTTTCCTGTTTACGCCGAAGATGGCGTGATGGATGATGGCTGGAAACTCGGCGTCGGGGGTTTCCTGTTTACCGCCAAAGGATGGCGTGATGTCTGGAAACTCGGCGCTGCGATGTTGCTGGTGAAGAACGGATATTGAAAAAGAGACTTGGAAGTCAATTTTCAATTCCATGCAGCGTAGTCGCAGTTGCTGTCGCATAGAAGTTCACTGGGCCGGCTCTGGCTGAGTGAAGCTCTGGGGCTGCAGGGTGTCCTGTCGGGCAGCGAAGCGAAGTGCAGCTTTGCAGGCTGGGCTCGATTCGCTGTCCTGGCTCTGTAGATCGGTGACTGGGGCTTTGGACTCGATCGCTGGCGGTGGAAGGCGGCGATGTCCAAAGGCCGGAGGTTGTGGCGGAAGCGGATGTTGGTCCGGAAGTGGCGGAAGTTGGCGGAAGTGGTGCTGGGCGTTGTAGTAGCATTGTAGAGGTGGTCGGTCGAGGTACAGATAAGCTAACGAGCTCTCTGATACCAAACGCTGTGGTGTAACAGCAGGAACATAGCGAGATTCTCTTTCGTAGGTCACCGGCAAAGGCCCGGAAGAGCCGGGAAGGAGAGCGGAACAGGTTAGGGCATCTTGGGGGAAAATAGACAGACTGATCCCGGCCTCCCTTCCGCCCGCCTCGTCAACATGGGACGGACGAAACAGGTTTGGGAAACAGCACAATCTTTTGGGGGGGGGGTTGGGGTTTTGTTTTTTTTTTTTTTTTTTTTTTTGTTGTTTTTGGGGGGTTTTTTTTTTTTTTTTTTTTTTATTTTTGGTTTTTTTTTATTTTTTTTTTTTTTTTTTTTTTTTTTGTTTGTTTGTTTTGTGGGTGGTTTTTGTTTTGTTTTTTGTTTTTTTTTTTTTTTTTTTTTGATTTAATTTTTTTTTTTTTTTTTTTTTTTTTTTTTTTTTTTTTTTTTTATTTTTTTTTATTTTTTTGTTTTAATTGGGTTGGGGTGGGGTGGGGGGGGTGTTGGTTTTTTTCTTTCTTATAAGGTTTCTGAGGAAAATGGCGTGGCGAGCGCTACAGATTCCCCTCCTTCGAGCTCTGCTCCTGGTACGCACTCCAGGAGGTACTGCATCAGTTGAAAAGTTCTGCCTTTAACCCCCCGATTGATGCATGGTAATTTCCCCTTTCCACAGATCTGCTGGAAACCAAGAAGGTGGCAGATGCGGCACTCATGGACTCTGCGCAAGCCCTCAGCCACAGTTTATCACGATGGCTCAAACTGGACAAGGTGGCCTCTTTATTGCCTTCACCTACTATACAGTACCATATCAGAGTTCTTTTCCCAACTGTTTTGCCCAAATATTGCTGTGAAACATCAGCTAACCTGAGCAAACCTTGTCCAATGCAGCAGCAAAAGCGTGTGACGGTAAGTGCGGCTCAATTTCTCACAGCGTCCACAGACAGCCTAGCCCCAGTCCTTTGCTTATACTCCTCCCCAAGTGTCCTCGTCGACTCGCCTCATTTCCATCCAGCCTTCTCAGCAATCGCTATGCCATTCATCTCTCTCTCTCCGGCTTCTCTTAACGCACCGCACGCCAGGACTTAGCGGGCGGCCACTTTCCGCTTGCCCATTCCTTCTCCAGTCCTACCGAGCCGGCAGGGATTTTTTTTCACGAGGTTTTTGAGCAGCCATAGCTCTATGAATATTATAGCTAGCACAACGTTCAGGCCACCATTGGAATTGTCTGAGTCTCTTCTTTCGAACGGTGGTCTCAAAGTTGCGCTATGGCAAAAATAGCCGGAGCTAGGGCCGTTTTTCTGAGGGTCATTTTTGGCAATGACCCCTTGCCAGCAGGCTAACAATGTACAAAGTAGGCCTGTTTTCCAAAAACTACCCTCATACAAATGCCCCTAGCTCCGGCTATTTTTGCCATAGCGCTACTTTGAGACCACCGTTCGAAAGAAGAGACTCAGACAATTCCAATGGTGGCCTGAACGTTGTGCTAGCTATAATATTCATAGAGCTATGGCTGCTCAAAAACCTCGTGAAAAAAAATCCCTGCCGGCTCGGTATTCGCTTTCTCGCCCCCCTCCTCGTCTCTCCTCGTCCACAGCCTCCCTTTTTTGTTCCCTCGGCTCTGCTGGCAATCTGTAGCGAGGAATTACGTTTGCAGAAACGCTACGCCAACGCCTCCAAAAGCGGCGGCCTCCCCTACTTCCGCCTCCTTCGCGAACTCGCCGCCGCCGTAGCCCAGCAGCAGGTCAGCTCTAACCAATCATCTCTCAGCTTGGGTCAGAATTCTCAACTGTGACAAGAACATGGATGGGTCTTGCAAAAGAAGAGAGTGAAGGGGGTTGAGGAGCTGGCGCAGAGTCGTAAGACTGGGCGGAAGGCGAAGAAGGCGCCGCTCCGCATTCGCCTCCTCGGCTCCGGGCCCATCCAATCTGCGCCCGTAGCGCCTGCACAGCCTCAGAGTCGGCGGGGGTTGAAAGCTGGGCTGTTGAAGACGGGCGACAGAGCCTCTCCGTCAGCCAAGCGCGCCAGAGGCCGCCCGCCCAAACCCCCCGCAAGCCCCGGCCCCAGGCTGGCTGCCGGCAAATCACCATCCTCCTCTCAAGGTTCTCTCAGTTCGGAAGGCTCATTGCTAGACGAATGCTTGGCTCACTTCCTACCGAGCTGTCTGATGTTTCACAGTAAACGTTAATAAGGATATTTTTTCTTGCCAGTAATCTTGTTTTCGTTGATCCGGGAGGTGTATTGATTATTTATTATCAGGTACTTTATCAGGTACTTTATTCTCGAAGCGTTGATCTTCTCTTATTTGTCCTTGTGTCAAAGCAGCGATCTATATATATATTGAGCAATCGCTTTATACACCTGTACAGCATGGAGGTGTATTTATAAATGGAGCGATCACTCTTTAACATGGGGAGGGGGGCTAAGTTGCAAAACTCCAAAAGTTATAACACAGGGGTCTCTGAATGACCTTTTGTTGACGGCTGCTATGGGTCGTAGGAAGCACCTACAGAGACGATCTTGGGCTCAAAAAAAAAGCCCAAGTTTCTAGTTTCCGAAACTGCAGTCACTTTTTATCTTTTCAGTTCACAGAAAAAAGTTATCTCTAAAAAATAGTCCCCCCTTTTAATCCCCTGCTCGGAATGGCTGCCCGGCTACTCACTTGTAACATGATTCATTAAAATATCTAAATTGAAAGGGTCAGAAACCAATTATAATGATATTTAAAAAACCTGGAGAAAAGAAACAACCGCTTTGCCATGATCTTAATCCTTCTTTCAGCCCCGATACAGAAGGAACTTCATCATGGCTTTGAATGCTTTCATTTTTCCAGTGCTAAGAAATTCCTTTGTTCCACTTTTTAAGTGATTATTAGATTCCTTTTTCTTTCGAAAAAAAACGTTTGTTCAATAGTACTAGTCGCCACACTCAATCAACCCAATTACCAAATGACTTGATGTTACAATAAAATATATAGTGTTTATATAATCGCCCATTATAATACAAACGAGTTTTGCAACTCACTTTAATATGTACAGGTATATAAAGTGAGTGCTCAATATATACAACTCGCTGTGTACAGTATAAAGCAATTTGCAAAACTCCCCTGTGTTATAATAGGCAATTATCCTAAACCTATAGATATTGGTATAACATCAGGTCATTTGGTAACTGGGCCAATTGATTGTGGCGCCCAACTCAAGTAAACTACTGTTGTGTTAATGGTTTCTGACCCTTAGTAAGTTGTATTTAAAAGAAATATCAGGCACTTGAGTGGGCATCTATGCAGCTGAAATCGTAATATTTGATGCCAGGCCAGATTTTGAACCATAGCTATTCACAGGGCTGTTGTTTTTCAATACGGACTTCACAGCTGTACAATTCTATTCCTTTGCATTTTTTTAAGCCCAAGAACTCCTCTCTAGCTGCTTCATGTGATTTACAGCAGCCGTTAACAAAAGGCAACTTTCGACCCCTGTGTTATAACTTTTGGAGTTTCGCAATTCAGCCCCCGTCCCCATGTTAAAGAGCGATCACTCCATTATTTATACACCTCCATGGTCAAAGCTTTGAGAATAAATTACCTGATAATGGGTAATATTGAGGGAAAGCTCCCCTATACCCATACAGTTAAGCGGAATATGCAAAATTGATTGCTGCTTGATCATTGATTTCTAATGTTTGGCTATTAATTTTTGTAACATACATTGACTGGGTAGATGTGTTTCGCGGAATTTAATGCTTTCTGACCCCCTAAGAGCATATTTTTAGCTGAAACATCTAAAAAATGGGTAGAAATCACGAGTACTAAAATCAAAAATTAAATACCGGTTCACATTTAGTATTGCAGTTATTCACTGGAGCAGTCCTTGTCAAAACGGATTTCACCATCGTTTAAATCTGATTTGCCGGTATTTTTTGAGCCCATGAACATCTCTGTAGGTGTTTCCTACGACGCACAGTAGCCGTTAACAAAAGATTACTTCCGACCCCCTGTGTTATAGCAAATTCAATTTTGCATATCAGCCCCCCTCCCCATAATGAAGAGCTTTCCCTCCATGTTATAAATAATCAATACACCTCCATGGTCAAAGCATGGAGGTGTATTTGTCATTATTATTATTATTATTATGTTCTGTCTATCTCGATGGTCAAAGTCAAAGTCTGAGGTGTCAAATTGATCATCATTTATTTAGGCATTAGGATTTATGTAAGATTTAGGCATCGTAAGCCTGTGAGGTTTTTTTTGTATCCTCTGAATTTGTTCATGATCTGGATCCATTTTGGGAATTTTCACTATCCGAATATTGTACTTTATACCACTAATGGTGATGAAAAGCGTGGCTGGATCTTGATGTAGGCTGGAGCAGGAGTGAAGCTGATGCAGGTGAGTCGAAGCCTACAGGCACAAGTCCGCCTGCCGCCCAGCTCGACGATAGCCAGCTTCCTCTGGCGCTTCGACGCGGCCAGCGGCCTCGCAAACCGCCCGGCCTACGCCTCAAGCTTGCCAGTCCGCCTCCTCCCTTCCTCTGCCCTGCCCTTTCTCAGCCCCCCTTCTGGCCTGTCCAGTACCGCACAGCGAAGAGGCCCAGCCACCAGCAGCGGAGAAGCCAGAAGAGACCCGTGAGGAGCAGTTGGGAGAGCAGACGCCAGAGGAGCAGCCAGCCTCCCCGCCCACCTCGCCTGCTCTCAAGTAGGAGCTTGATGTGTGGGCTGAGAGGTTGGGAGGGGGTGGTGATGCAGGGAGGAGGAGGTGGAGGAGGAAGAGGAATCGCCGCCAGCCAAACAATCGCGGATCGGCTTTAGTCTGCTGGACCTCCAACGAACAGCTTCCAATCCTCCAGATCCACAAGTACGAAGCCATTTTATCCAGAAACTGTTGTAACAGAGGAGAAGGAAGAAGAAAATTTAATGAGTAACCGCTGAAAACGTAGAAATTAGTTAAGAAATTGTTTAAATAGATTTTCGTTAACAAAATGTTATTTCTAGACAGAGACAGAAGCCATTGCACCAAAGAAAAACGAACTCAGCCCAGAACCAGCCATAGGAAAACTTCATGTCAAGCCTCTCAAGGTATGCTTTTCCTATTTTCGATATCCTTTTAGAATAAATAACGGGAAGAAAAAACTACGGTACTTTAAAATTCACTGCAATTCTCTTCCAAGACAGATAAGAAGACTGCAACAGCAATTTTAAATAAACTGCCATGAACTGGTGCTGAGAGAAAGAGCATGATGAGCGCTAAAATGATCTGATGATGCTGTATTGACAGCTGGAAGCGGAGGACATGCCTGCAAGTGCGCTGAACAACCAGCTCAACTCCATGTTCGCAGCCCCCAGTCGAGTCTCCGGTCGAACCCTCAAACCCTCCAAGTGGGTATCAGAGGCCCTGCAAACTGCGGCCGTCGGTCAAGGCTCCACTCTCGGTTCTTCCCAATTTTTTGATGTTTCAGGAAACCATTAATTTCCCTTAGTATAATACATCTTCAATGAGGAGAATCAAGTGTAGGGTCTATTGCAGTTTATCGTAAAGAGCCAGCGGTGAGCGAGTCGACGTCAGTGCCCAGTCCAAAAGCTGCGGAGCCTAGTTTGCGCTCCAACAACACCTAACTTCCCTCCTCATCGAAATCTGACAACCTGCAGAAGAGGAGAAAGAGGCAGCGGCTTCCCCCGGCTTCTCGCTACTGTCTCTGGCAACTTCGGCAAAGGGCGCTGCCGTCAACCCAGCCTCGGCCCACGCCAATGCTCCGGCCACCAAAGCCCTGCCTGCTGCTTCTGCAGCTCTCAAAGGTTCCCCTGCAGAAGAGGAGAAAGAGGCAGCGGCTTCCCCCGGCTTCTCGCTACTGTCTCTGGCAACTTCGGCAAAGGGCGCTGCCGTCAACCCAGCCTCGGCCCACGCCAATGCTCCGGCCACCAAAGCCCTGCCTGCTGCTTCTGCAGCTCTCAAAGGTTCCCCTGCAGAAGAGGAGAAAGAGGCAGCGGCTTCCCCCGGCTTCTCGCTACTGTCTCTGGCAACTTCGGCAAAGGGCGCTGCCGTCAACCCAGCCTCGGCCCACGCCAATGCTCCGGCCACCAAAGCCCTGCCTGCTGCTTCTGCAGCTCTCAAAGGTTCCCCTGCAGCCTTGTCCAATTAGCCTTGTCCAATTGAATGGTGCAAAAATAGTGCTATGAAAGTGTTTTGACGTTTGAAGCTCTAAATCTTGCGCAAAATATTTCAGCCAAACCAAAGAAAAGCGGCTCCACAGTGAAGCAGAGACTGGCCAACAAGCTAGGCATGTCGCGGTTTCGGTGATTTGTAGTATTCGCCTCATTTTGCGCGCCTGCATAATATTAGGTTTTTTACAAGTTTCGAGTTCCCAGTGGGCTGCTGATGCTTATTGTTTAGATTGATATTCATTATGTGCATGGACACTCAGGATTTTCAGGTATTTAGGGATTTGTTGAAACTATTGTGCAATTTCGTTTCAGAAAAAAAATAAGTTCAGACTGGTTTATATTGGAAAAATTAAGATAGGAAATCCAATGCCTATATGCATGGCGAAACAGCGGAAACAAGATTATCAATCATAAAATCATAAACAAGCAAAGTGAAAAGATTTGAAACTAAAACAGTACGCAACTGGTTCTTTCAGCATGACTTTCATCCAGTGGTCTCGCCCTTCCGTTGAATACCGCGGAGTCAAAATGCAAAGGAAACTCCGTATATCTCCTTTAGTGAACTATTTGACCTGCTTCAGGCATATAATTTCTATTACTTTTTTTATAAATTCTCGTTTACACTCCTATAGGGTTTCTCCATGGAGGAAGATTGTTTTATGATCATTTAAAGGACCTCGTTCCTAATACTTGGTTTCTCAGAACTCTAGTTGAAGTAATAAATTCTATAAAAAACGTTGCCAACCAGTTTTAACCAGCCAATCATTCCTTGAGGAAGAAAGCTTAGAACTGGAATAGGCAGATTCAGCAGACTTAGTTAACGCAGACTAGTTAACTTAGTTAACTTCAGCGGACTAAGCCCAGCTCCCCTGCCTCAAATTTCGATATGCTTTCGCTCTTGGCATGCTAGTAGAAAATAGATCAGCCTCCGTTTGGCCTTCACTGGCTGTCAAGACAAAGGCAATTTAGCCAACTCTGCTGAACATTTGCTGGAGTTGAGCCATGCCCTCCGCACACAGCCATCTTGCCCGCCGCTCCTCGAGCAGCCTTCTCATCCATTCCATCATCGCCAATGCCCTCGGCGATGTTCTTTGCTTACACTTTTCTCCTGCTTCTTTCAACTCCATCATAGAGTTCACTCTCACTCCATCCAAACTTCGCAATCATTCTTATCTTTCTGCCTCTTTACTTTTACAGAATATGGGCATCATAAAACCGCATCGCTTTCAAATTATGAATAATGCTCGCATTGCACCGATCACATTATAAGCTGCAGTCTTATCACAAGGCTGATTAGAATCGGCTGCACAAATGAACTGAGGGCAATTCTTGACAACTTCTCTGGGATCAGGGGCGGGTGCGAAGCCAAGGCTTGGGCGGAAGATGAAGAGGAGGCCGAGAGGCTTCGTACTCACTGAAGCTCCCATCCTCATTCTCGACCACATAGAGCGGCGGGGCCAGGGCCCAAGCTGACATGCTCACTTCATTTTCATTAGCAGCTGGGGACTGGCGAATGGAACCGTGAAATCGGCCGTCTCTTAACACTTCCACCTCGGCACCGCTTTCTATGTAGCGGTAGAATTCCTCCCTGTGGCGCATCTAAAAAGCGTAAGTTATAGAATGCGTGTTGAGAAGCAGTTTTGGCGGTCACCAAAGTGATCAAAGCAGCCTGAGTCATTGGACTGGGCAGTTGGACGCCGATTCTCCGCATGTAGCGAATCAGGGTCTGCAAAGCCTGCCTCTCTGCCTATCGGGCCCCAATCGCAAGAGGTCAAAGCCCACCACTCTGTTGGCTGTGGGAGTTTTGAGGCGGTACCCAGGCCGGGCCACAGCTGCCAGCATCAGGGCAGACACTAGCCACAGCCTCATCCTAGCAGCGCTTGAAGAGTGCCAATTTGCTCTTGCTGCTTGTTGACACGGCACCTTTAATAGGTCAGAAAAGGGCGGGGCACATAGAGGAGGTTGCGTGGGTTTCACAAACAGGCGCGTCAGACAGAGACACCGGTTGATGGCAGGGGTTGAGAGAGGGCCACGCCCAGGATTCGGCAGCCTTTATTGTCTCTGCGCCGCTGCGGGAATGGGAAAGGCGCTGGCTGCGTCATTGCATTGCTCTCTCTGCACCCCTCTTCCCCTGCCCCCTCTTTACTACGCCCACTTATTGGCGGCAATCGGTCTGGCCCCGGGAATTCTAGGAAATTTCAGCGACGTTTTGCCCAAGTGCTCAACTGGGCGATCGGATGTTTCAAAAAACGCTTAAATTAAGCCTGCGCTGTAATAAATTTGACCCGGTCTTGTTCTGTTGTTTCGATAAAAGAGCAGTTTGTGAGCAGTGCAAGACTGTGTGAGCAGTTTCTCGTGCAAGGTCTAACAAGCGCTCTTTATTCATAGAAAAGAAGGCGGGAGTAAAAAATATTTGTCAATCAACCTCACACAGCAAAATTTATTTCCCATAAACGTCAATTTTTCCTCAGTTTAGCGTAGATGTTGTCGAATTAGCATCAGTCTGGTTTCTTTTCAGAGCTTCCAGATAGCCTCTTCCAGAAGTTCGATTTCCCCTGCAAATAGCCAGATTACTAATCGAGGAAATTTAAGACCAGTTAAATCAGCTTTGCACTCAAACATTAAAACAGAAAACCCTTGTACTTATCCAAGCCAGTAGAGTACTTCCTCGGTCGGTTGCTTTGCACATTGAGCATTTTCCATTGTTCCGACTTGAATCCTGCTACTTTCTGGAAGCGGGGCGAAACCTTTGATGTTGTGCGCGAGACGGCCGAGAGAAGTTTTGTTGTCAAGGATGTCGAGGCTCTGGGTGTAGGGGTTGTAGCGCACCGTGAACGGCTTCGGAATCTGTCGCGACCACTCCCGCAGCTGGTCCTTCGCATCCTAAACCCCCTTTCTACTTATGCTCAACGCTCCAAGCTCTCTTCATGAGGGAGGGGGGGGAGTGAAAGTATTGCAAGGATGGGAACCTGGAAGCTGGAGGCGAGGAAGTATTTGGGCTGGTAGACGGTGATTGGGTACTTCGTCACCGCTGTCACTGACGGATTGAACGCTTCCACCTAAATCCATATTGCTTGTGCTGCACCAATGACCTGCGTCCCTGATGTTTCATTGAAATTAAGAGACTATCTCTCAAAGCTTCGCTGTCAATGATTTACCGCAGAGGAGGATAAAAGTGAAAGTGTGAACCTGAGGCTTGTCGGAGAGGCAGTACTCCAGTTCACCGAAGCTGGACAGAAGGCCGGCCCCGTAGGCCTTCTTCACGCCATCCTGCAGGAACACCAACTGATGCAGTGAAGAATGCAAGATTTCCTGGTGGTGCAAGCCTGAAGACAGAGTCCAAATTCCACGGTGAACCAGTAGAGAGTGGCCAGCTTTTCAATCCATTCGTCTGGAGCCCCGATGGAGATGAGCCCGATCTCCTGGCTGAACTGTGCAAAGTCCGGATCCGCGAACAGTGGCACATGCCCTGTAATTTTCGCCATAATGGAAACTGATATGCTTAGAGGAAGGCGTTCTTGTGAAAAGAGAAAAATGTAGTCAACCGAGCAGTTCGTGGACGACGTCAGGTTCAGGGGTGTAGTTGGGGCGGGAGGCATGGCGAATGTACTGGGTGGAGTGGAAGACGCGGAATGCGAGCCCCGCCAAGAAGTCCCGGCTAGACAGCAGACCAGCCACTGGCCGCAGCGTGAAACCAGTGCAATCTGACCAAGTGAGTTTTCATGATGGTTGCCTCATCGCAAAATACGAGTAGAGTATTCTGGTCTGGTATTTAACGCTTTTAAATTGAGGACATGAAACATGAGCATACTGAGTAGATTGTAGATGCGAGTGAAGAATGAACCTTTGAGGAAGTTGGAAACATCATGTAGCTGTGGAATGGTGTCGGGTCGATAGTTACAGTTTTGCTGGAGCAGTGGGAAAATGTAGTTGAACTCGCGGCAAGCATGCGTTGGGTAGAGCGCCGTCAACTCAGTGAACACCTCAAATCTCCTATCGACTAGTCCACAATGCTTCCAAAGAGCTCATCAGTTTCTCAGACTGATTCTGAAAATAGGAAAATTTTCAACCTTTTTCCAAGTAGAAATTTCCTCTTCCGTGTACTCGAGCGTGGGAATCTTCTCGCCGTGGCGGTAGTTGTGGGCGATGTCTGCGCAGGCCTGGAAAGATGGTGAAGAGTAAGGCAGGGCCGAATGGGAAAGGAGAGAAGGCAGGCAGAACCTTTCGACGCTGGCGGTAGATGGGATCAGTGAAGCCGGGATGATCGGAGTCCAGCTCTGCGCCGTAGGAGAGCACGCGATTGGCGAACTCGTCCAGGTCGGAGATCTTCTTCGGGAACCACGGCACCGATTCTGTACCCTTTTCCTTTCGCCAGAGGATAGCAGCTTCCATACGAGAGGACTATCTAATGAGCTATATCATGAAAGAAGTGAGTAGTAAGGAAGAAAAGAAGTGTATTGTGAGAGAGCTCGTGGTAGTGGAAAGGAACCAGGAGCAGGCTTGGCCTTGGCATCTTCGGTGAGGAGGACGAGATTGCGGCTGATGTCGCGAAGAGCAGCGAGGAGCGGTTCCATCTGCTCCTTGCAGTCGGAGGTGATGACGAGGAATTCGTAGCAGCTGGAGTCCCCACGGGCTGGTCGACTCTCGATGTGAAGGCTAACCAGGAGCAGGCTTGGCCTTGGCATCTTCGGTGAGGAGGACGAGATTGCGGCTGATGTCGCGAAGAGCAGCGAGGAGCGGTTCCATCTGCTCCTTGCAGTCGGAGGTGATGACGAGGAATTCGTAGCAGCTGGAGTCCCCACGGGCTGGTCGACTCTCGATGTGAAGGCTAACCAGGAGCAGGCTTGGCCTTGGCATCTTCGGTGAGGAGGACGAGATTGCGGCTGATGTCGCGAAGAGCAGCGAGGAGCGGTTCCATCTGCTCCTTGCAGTCGGAGGTGATGACGAGGAATTTGTAGCAGCTGGAGTCCCCACGGGCTGGTCGACTCTCGATGTGAAGGCTAACCAGGAGCAGGCTTGGCCTTGGCATCTTCGGTGAGGAGGACGAGATTGCGGCTGATGTCACGGAGGGCAGCGAGGAGCGGTTCCATCTGCTCCCTGCAGTCGGAGGTGACGACGAGGAATTCGTAGCAGCTGGAGTCCCCACGGGCTGGTCGACTCTCGATGTGAAGGCTAACCAGGAGCAGGCTTGGCCTTGGCATCTTCGGTGAGGAGGACGAGATTGCGGCTGATGTCACGGAGGGCAGCGAGGAGCGGTTCCATCTGCTCCCTGCAGTCGGAGGTGATGACGAGGAATTCGTAGCAGCTGGAGTCCCCACGGGCTGGTCGACTCTCGATGTGAAGGCTAACCAGGAGCAGGCTTGGCCTTGGCATCTTCGGTGAGGAGGACGAGATTGCGGCTGATGTCACGGAGGGCAGCGAGGAGCGGTTCCATCTGCTCCCTGCAGTCGGAGGTGATGACGAGGAATTCGTAGCAGCTGGAGTCCCCACGGGCTGGTCGACTCTCGATGTGAAGGCTAACCAGGAGCAGGCTTGGCCTTGGCATCTTCGGTGAGGAGGACGAGATTGCGGCTGATGTCACGGAGGGCAGCGAGGAGCGGTTCCATCTGCTCCCTGCAGTCGGAGGTGATGTCGAGGAATTCGTAGCAGCTGGAGTCCCCACGGGCTGGTCGACTCTCGATGTGAAGGCTAACCAGGAGCAGGCTTGGCCTTGGCATCTTCGGTGAGGAGGACGAGATTGCGGCTGATGTCACGGAGGGCAGCGAGGAGCGGTTCCATCTGCTCCCTGCAGTCGGAGGTGATGACGAGGAATTCGTAGCAGCTGGAGTCCCCACGGGCTGGTCGACTCTCGATGTGAAGGCTAACCAGGAGCAGGCTTGGCCTTGGCATCTTCGGTGAGGAGGACGAGATTGCGGCTGATGTCACGGAGGGCAGCGAGGAGCGGTTCCATCTGCTCCCTGCAGTCGGAGGTGATGACGAGGAATTCGTAGCAGCTGGAGTCCCCACGGGCTGGTCGACTCTCGATGTGCTCCAGAGTCACTTTGTTGTTCTCAAAACCATAGTTTTAGTACACCCTTTCAGCAGTTTCAGCATACTTTGCCCCTCTGAGCAGGAGATGGCATGCATCTACGAAAAGGAGAACTAATACTGGCCATAATATTCGGCTTACCTTAAACACCTGTACCAAAATGCCAAGATTTTCACACAATAACATCATTATGGTATATGCCTGCATTCGTGGTATACGTTCAGTAAAAAACCCTCAATGACACTAAGCAATATAAAACATTGTGAAAATTGTGCAATTGAGCATGCAGTAGGGAGCTTATTTTTCACTGCAAGGATATGTACCTCGAAGATTTTTAGGGCGTTGGCTAGAGCTCCAACTTCTTCCTTGAGAGTGAAGAGAAGGCTGATCTTTCCTGTTGCTGGGCGCATGTTGTCCCGCAGCATGCTCGAGTTCATCATCGCTCGCTGCAAACCTCCTACTTCCTTTTATCCTAGCACGTAAGCAGGAAGAAGCTTCATTTGACCAACAGCTCAAAGCATCAATTTAGTGGCATATCTCAGAAACAAGTTTGCTGGCTCGATTTGTCTTTTAATCAATTGTCACTCAGTTTTGAACAAAAAATGAAAGATGAAACTTTGATGTAGTCGAACTCCCACTGGCCATAATCTAGCTCAGACATCTTCGTTGGAGCAGCAAGGAGTTCTGTGAGAGTGAGGAAGGAATTGGGTCGAAATACGGAAAGGTGAAAGGCTGGAGCAATCGTCTGCGGCGATGATTTGCGATCGACGGCAAACACTTGAGCCTAATTCATCCTGCCACATGCACAATGGACAACTTCCTCTTAAAGCCCCTCATTCGCATCTCCTCCTCTTCCTTTTCCTAATTGCTGTGCTCCTGCTCATTTCTATTTTTGCAATTCAGTTGTAGCATGAGTTTGATTTTTCAAAAGTGAACAAAGATGATGGGACGAAAGAGTTTGCCTTGATAAAATAATGCCAAGATGAATAATTTAACTTGTAGGTGGTTTTTCCGTGTTCTATACGCTAGAAGGACAAAGATAATTGCAGAGAACCTTCATTCCTGGGCCACTTTCCTCAAGGTTCTCCGCCCCATTCTTCACACCGTTCTCCATTGCAATCTCAGCTCTCCAATTTTTTTGGCTCAAAATCAGCGTCATCCATTGACCTAAATTATTTCATAAACGGCTCTACCAACTGAAAAAAATTTAAATTTAACTGACTAATTTAAACCACGCGCAGTCACTGGCTAAACCAAACCCTAAGCGTAATTGACGAGATAGGAGATGATTACACTGGGCCAGAGTCACCTGATCAGGGCGTTTTGCACGCCCCAACTGGCAACGGTTTACGACTGACTACCAATCGTAGGAGAGCAGGAAGTGGATCCGTCTTCCGCAAAACCAGATCCACCTAGCCCAGACGCTCACGCCTACTCCACCGAAAACAAGCCGCTCCTTCTTTGCCAGTTATGCCTACATGGTGCACATCGCAGAAAAAAAGAAGTATTCTTTCGATCCCTGATCACTGCTATAAGCAAACCAACAAATTGAGCAAAATGGGGCTAGGAGTCGTTGAATTGATGGTGAGGGAGTTGCTCTCGAATGATACCCAGGACCAACGGCTTCCGCACAGGGCAGGGGCAATACTGCAAATCATTTCTTAATTCTTACTAGTATGTTATTAATCCCTAAAAATCTCAGGAATGTTTCACCCCCCTATAGGGGGGGGTCATATCCGGATATGCCCCCCCTCTGTATCCGGATACAGCCCCCCCTATAGGGGGGGTCATATCCGGATATGGCCCCCCTCTGTATCCGGATATGGCCCCCCTCTATATCCGGATACAGCCCCCCCTATAGGGGGGGCCATCCGGATATGGCCCCCCTCTGTATCCGGATATGGCCCCCCTCTATATCCGGATACAGCCCCCCCTATAGGGGGGGCCACATCCAGGTTGGCAAATTTTGGTTCTAAGGTGTTCAATTACAATTGGTCTCAAATTGTTCAAATGTACAAATCTGCTTGTGATTTGAAGAAGTATTAGTATCAAGCTAGATTCGAACGAATCGAGGGGAAGCGGCTATATTGTCTTCTATTCATTGTGATCTCATTTATTAGGCCGATGCATTAGAAACGAAATCTGGTGTTATATACGAAAACGAAAAAACGAAAACGAAAGGTACACGTAAAACGAAAACGAAATTTCGATTATATTAATAAATTATAGTTTTGTTCGCAGTTTTCGGTATAGATTTTCGCCTTGACGAAACGAAAGCCTAATCTTCTCTCCTGGCGAGGTTTTCTTGTTCTGGAAGGAGCAATTAGCACAGGACCAACATCTCATCCATCAATTGGCGCAGGGTGGAAAAGGGGAGATTCGTCCTCTACCTTCAAACGAATTCGATGAACAGTGCTCTTTCCCTGCGCTTGATGAACAGACATTTTATTGGTGCAATTGGTCTCCATATTCGAATTTTTTGGCATGAAATGTTCAATTTATTGATCGATGTTTGATGAGATAAATGTTCAACCGATATATAATAGTCTGGGATTAGTGAAACAATTTTGGTTCAAATTGATCAAAATTCGATTTCCAGGTGCTCCAAAGGTGAAAAAAGTAGGTGTTAGAAAAATGACCCTGAAAAATGCTTTCTCTCTGCTCTTATTCTTATTATCTATCATGACCAAAATATCTTTTCAGAATGCGCGATTTTTATCACAAAATACAAAAAAATAACATTAGACCAATTGCACTAAGAACACCTTAGAACCAAAATTTGCCAACCTGGATGTGGCCCCCCCTATAGGGGGGGCTGTATCCGGATATAGAGGGGGGCCATATCCGGATACAGAGGGGGGCCATATCCGGATATGACCCCCCCTATAGGGGGGGCTGTATCCGGATACAGAGGGGGGGCATATCCGGATATGACCCCCCCTATAGGGGGGCAAAACATGCCTCAAAAATCTGCCTTTTACTCACACCCTCCAAGATTACGAAAACTACTAACTATCAAACGATTTTGAACTAATTATCGATTTTCCAAAAAACAATCACCAATAATATGATTTCAAATCAATTGTTTTGAAAAAATTCTACCTTTAAATATATCTGAAAACAGATTGAAAATGATCGGATACCACAAAACTTTGGACTTTTTAATTCTTTTTGATCAGCTCTATCAGCTCTCAAAATTTTGTCAGAGTCCGGAGGATTGTGGAGGGAACCTCTTGGAGCGGTTGTGGCCCTCTTCGTCCAGCTATGCCCTCCAGTCCTGTAGCACCAGGGCGCCCCGGCCCACCACGGCGGCCAGGCGAGCCGTGGCCCCCGCGCAGTCCCTCTGCTCCCGGCGACCCTCCAAATCCTGCCGCCCCCACCGGCCCCGCTGACCCACGACGTCCTTGCAGACCCTGTAACTCCATCCTCGTCCACAAAAGACCACTTCTACCATCCATACTAATCTTGTGAGAGTGTGGAAGCCACTAAGGTTTTTGATGTTTCAGAGCATGACAAATAAAGCTGTCTGACGCCTTATCTATGATGTCTACAGAATATGTCCGGAAGTTTAAAAACTCTACAAGAATGGGATTGTACTTGCGAATGAATTCAAGAGAAAACCTTAATTTTGTAAACTGTCTGTGCTGGAGGGCCCTGGATTCCAGGCCGTCCATTGCGTCCGAGCGGACCTTGGCGGCCCTTGGGGCCAGGCTCACCGCCGCTTCCGTCCGCCCCTGCAGCGCCGCGCTCCCCACTCCATCCCTCCACTCCCACCTCTCCTGCCAACTGCCATCCATCTCACACTCCCCAACCTTTTCATTCACCGCACATTTTCACAGGCCCAATCATGCTACAGCTATGAAATGAAAGACCCACGCCGCATTAGCTGAGCCTAACCTCGGGGCCCTGGGGCTCCTGGATTGCCCGGCGCTCCTCTGGGACACTGGCGACAGCGCTGGCCCTCCTCCTGAACCGGCACCCGCGCTCGCACCGAGTCCGCAGCCTTGCCCGCTGCGCCTTGCCTGTGCCCGTCTCCCAGTTTCAGCTGGCAGGGATCATTTGCTAGGCCTGAACCCTCCGTCGGAGCCAGGCTCCCCGTCGCTGCCCGGCCTGCCCTTGGCACCCGGCGGGCCTGCAGGGCAGTCCCTGGCCTTGCAGCCTGCAATCCACGCCTGGTCTTCTTCTGGGCCTGATGAAAGAAGCCTGGTGAACGGCAGGTGGGCGGGCTGCGTGTTGGTGGCGGAGCGAGCGCCTTCGCGTTCGGACCCAGCTTCTTCTGCATTTCATTTCAGCATCAAAGAAAGTTGATTGTGATTGGATCAGTTATTTTAGTTCTTTTGACGAAGCAAAATTATGAAACGCTTGAGACAGTAGAAACTGAAATGGGACCTCGAGCTGCTGAGTTATGGATGGCGGCAGGGTATGCTTCGGCAGTTGGGAGAGGATAGGCGGAGTACTGCCCTGTACCTTGCTCTTCCGATTACTACTGACTTGGTCGAGAAATCGGCGAACCTTGCGGCGATTTTGTGCAGGGTTCGGTCGGGCAATCTTTTTGGCAACGCCGGTGCTGGCAGAAAGAGCTGCTGGAGAACCTGGAAGCTTTGCTGGAGCCGCCTTGCTTTCCTCCACTGGCCTGAATTCTGCTGGTCTTCATCTTCATGCTAGATTGACCAAAAGTTGCAGAAAGAAGGAGGGGAGAACGTGGGAGGGGAGGGCGGTAAGGTGGGCGGTTGCGGAGGAGGCCCTGCTTCTTCCTCATAGGCGTAGGCATAGCTGGCGTAGTCTGGGCCGCCGCCATCCAGATCTTCCTCCTTCATTCATTCTTCATTCAGATACTGCTTTCAACGTTTGCTCACATGATTACTCACCTTTACAGTGGGCTAATAGACAATAGGCAGATGAAGGTAGCTAGCCTGAAGCGAAGGAATGGAGCTGGGGAACTGTAGATAGACGTATTCCTGGCCGGGTGCTCTGGGAAAGCTGGGACTGGCGGGCCTGAAGAAGAAAGCATGAGCGGAAGCCGTGAGAGAGCGAGAGAGGAACGGGGCAGGCGGAGAGGGGGGCGCAGGTGAGGCGAACGGCTGAAGGCCTCCTGACCTGGCTCTTTCTTCAGAAGACTGCCTGGAAAGAAACTTCAGCCTCTCGTTCCCGTCTAAGCAATGCGCTAACTTTGTTCCCAACGCAAATACGCTAGAAGGAAAGCTTCAGCTAAAGTCAAACCTTGTTGCTCCTGTCGTCTTAACCATGGGGTCAAAGCATAAGGAACAAAGCCTTCTAATAAATATCTAACACTCTAGCCCATTATCAACAAAAGTATCCTTGACGGGTTGTTTTTTGAAAGGTTTTTTGCATTTAGTACTGGGGCCTTACTTAAAAAAGACAATAATTGACTGCTATTGCCTGAGAAAATGCTTCAAATGCTTACATGCTCACACGTTTGGTAATAAAGAAATAATTATTTGATTAATTAGGAATTTCAAAAAGAAGGCTGTTTGTAGAAATGTCTCACTTCGGCCGTGGAATAGGCTGGGAGGCAGGAGACTTGAGTGCCGCAGGGGAGGCCGGCAGTCCTGCATTCAGCGGCACCACCACTCAAACACACACTTATTTGCACCTCATAACAGAGATTTGGAGCATTTCTTCCAACTGTTCTAGCTGAACCTGCTCGTTCTTCTGGACACCAAATAGGAGTGGAGTAACCCTTGGGAGGTGGACGCGTGGCTGGGCGAAGTGGAATACTATAAGTGGCGCCATTTCTGCCTCTACAATAGACCGCAGTTATTGCACCAAAGCAAAATCAAAGCAACGGAATTAATTTCTCTTAGCTAGGAGCGAAAAGAAAATCGCTGCGGCAGACAAAAAGGGGCTACCGAGGGCTGTTCTGGAACTGGGCGGGCAGGCGGAAGCGCGGAAGCAGCGCCGCCAAAGGATTTCCCTGCCCAGGCCCCGGACCTCGTCTCACTTTGCCTCCTCCTATCGGCACTGCAGTGCATGCACCCAAATCAATCCCTATCTCCTTCAGCATAGCCAGAGGGCCATGTGCGAGAAGAGTGTGAACCGACTCTAGGCCGTTGGATTGGGCGAGGCTGGGAAGGCTGGATGGCTGGAGGCAGACGGAGCACTGGGGATCGCCCACCGCCAGCCGCAGAACCTAAGAGCATAAGTTGATAGCAGAAGCAGTGTGAAGGTGGTGAGAGAGGAAACCGAGGGGAACGGGAGGGAGTAGGTGTGAGATGAGCTGGGGTGTGATGGCCGGCGGACGCCGTTCAGCTGCCACCAATCGCGGAGCTCCCAAACCTTGTTAGCCAATTTTACATTTATGGTCTAGATAGAGTTTCCGATAGAGTATCAAACACTAGCCTAAATTTAAAGCCATCGGACTGAACTAGCATCGTACTTTAAAGTTAGCCTTGTTCAATGGCTAGTTTGCTATATTGCAAGAGTTAAAGTTGGAAGATACAAAGGCGGAGGCATAAGCTGGGTAAAAAGCGGTTAGATGGAAAGAATGGGTGAAAAAGAAGTGGGATAGAGGAGGAAGAGTGATTATACTGATGGCTGGTGGCTTGGGCTCCTGTCCATTCTCGTAGCCTCGCCGAATGCCGGGCGGATAGAGGCCGAGGCCAATGCGAACGCCTGCTCTACCTCTAGCCACTAACAGGGGAAGCAGGGAATGGATAGGAGGGCCAAGGAGAGAAGGATAGGAGAGAAGAGGAGAGAGGAGGAAAGGAGGAGGAGGAGGAGGAGGAGCAGTACCCGGGGACAACGGCTCTGGTGCCAGCAACACTGGAGGCGGTTGAGGCAACACTGCTGCTCTCGCTCCTGCTGCAAAGAATTCTACGCTAAACGGTCCATCTAGCCCCTCAAGTGGACAGACACACAGGATGATGTTTCATGAATCTATAGCATCTGCTGATTATAAAAAATTCACAATGCTTGATCAAAAATCTTGGCCATTATTTATGAAAAATTCTATGTGGGTAATTAAGGCCTTTTGCAAGCTAGGATGGTCGAAGAGTGCACTTGGTGGTGGAATGGGCAGGATGGCAGGTGGATTCCTTGGCAGACTTGCTGAGACGATGTCTAAAGCGGAGTTGCGCTGTAGGGGCTGGCCTAGTTGTTTAGGGGGCTGCGGCAGTTCCAGGCTGCCTTGATAGGGCGGAGTCTGCTGCCCTGTCCTCACTTCAAACATTCCTTTTTCTCTTTTTTCTCCACTGCAACCGAAGTATAATCAGGAGAAATTGGTCAATATGGGCTATTGTGCATGCATGTTATTTGCATGCTCGAAAGTGTACCAGCTCGAAAATCCTGCCATCATGTATGAAGAATGAACTTCTATAACATGTATAGAAAAGGGGTCTAGGATAAAAGTACCCAGGACAAAAGTACCCCGGATAAAAGTACCCGGATAAAAATGCCCACGGATAAAAGTACCCCGGATAAAAGTACCCATGGATAAAAGTACCCAGGATAAAATTACCCAGGATAAAAGTACCCACAGATAAAAGTACCCATGGATAAAAGTACCCACGGATATAAGTACCCACGGATAAAAGTACCCACGGATAAAAGTACCCACGGATACAAGTACGCACATATGGATGCAGGATGATGATGAGGACGATGATGATTTCCTCCTGCCTGCCATTCGCAATGCTCCTCGTCAGCAGATAAAGTACCCACAGATAAAAGTAGCCACGGATAAAAGTACCCACGGATAAAAGTACCCATGGGTATAAGTACCCACAGTGGATGCAGGATGAGGATGAGGATGGGCTGACGGATGAGGATTTCCTCCAGCAAATCCCAATCCATGGGCTCTGCTCACCTGGGTGAAAAAGTAAATTGAGCGAAGCCATCGAAACGCAGTGCAGCTGGAGGTTTCTTCAAGCAATTCTGCATGAGAGTTGCTTTCTAACTGGGGAGAGGAATTTAGGCTGGGCTGGCAGTGTGTCCGCAGTCCAACTTCTGAAAGAGTCGGGACAGTCAGCTCACTCGTCTGGTCCAGCGCTGGCAGCCTGAGCTAGCAGCTGCTAGGATTGAAGATGAGCAATCGCCTCTCATCTACTATCTACGGTTTGCCCACTTCTTTCATATTGGCTGATTTCCTTTTCTCGCTTATTGCTTTTCTTCCTTTCTTGCTCATGTTGTGATGCATATATGATCGACAATAATTATATTCTTTATTTATGAATATTTCCCTTTTTCTGAATAACTTGTATCCGTGTATTCTATCCTTGTATCCCTTCATAACTTCAATTTTCCCTATCAACCAAAATAGAACTCCATGGATGGGTACTTGTATCCGTGGGTACTTTTATCCGTGGGTACTTTTATCCATGGGTACTTTTATCTGTGGGTACTTTTATCCGTGGGTACTTTTATCGCTGGGTACTTTTATCCTGGGGACTTTTATCCTGGGTACTCTTATCCATGGGTACTTTTATCCGGGGTACTTTTATCCTGGGTACTTCTGTCCGTTGCCCATAGAAAAGCAATCCAACTTACCTACAAATGGCAATGTAGCGGGTTGCATGATTAATTGCTTTCTGCCATGTATTAAATCTCAGTAACCATATAAATAACTGAAACATCTTAAATGCAAGTAAATTCCTAAGCAGTCATACAAATGGTTTTAGTTAAATTTAACCATATTTTGTCCATTTTCAGCTGGACATAGCTCCGCTTTGGAGACTGTATATCCCACAAATGATACCATTCCAGATGCATCCAAGCTTACTGTATTCGGAAAACAGGGTTTCATTGGAAAATAAAGATAAAAAATTTCGCCAAAATATTTTTGTTGGAGAAAATAAAATCGCCCCACCGAAGCTTATTGAAAAAGTTTTTCCCTGTGTGTCCTATGAAGCTGTACGTTTTTTTGGTGAATGATCAAGCTCTTTGCGATTTTACAGCAAAAAACCACAGTGAAATGCATTGAACTGGGCGAGAATGGCATTGGTTTCTGAAGCCTACTTTTCAACCCGCTACATACCCCCATTATAATATCATAACGCTTTTCCTTCCATATTATAAATGATTATAACACGTTATAAATCATTTATAATCTTCTTGTTCCATGCTGCCATTCCCAAAGCCCTTGGAACAAATGCTCTAGCCCCGAGAAGGAGAAGGATATAAGCTTTGTGACTACTCAAACGATCAAACCGTTTGGCGGAACATTGGCTGTGTTGCTGAGCTTGAAGGAGGCCGTGCGATGAGGCGTCTGTCCAAGCTGTCCCAAGTCAGGTAGCAAATCAGATGGAATCCTGACCAAGCGGACCATTGGCCTCCTATCCAACGGCATTGCTGTGTAATGGGCTAACGAAGGCGGTGGTGGAGGCCGATAGTTGCCTGGCACCAGCGGACCTTGCAGCGGCGGCGATCTGCTTTCTTCTGCCTTTCTAAAATCTCCCCCTTTTTTATTCTTACGCAATAAATGCTGTAAATGAGCAAACGTTTCGCCTGCAGATGCTTGTCGATGTTGGCTTTGGATTTTTTCTGCAATTTTATTTATTCAGTGTATTTGGGTGTGGTTGTAATTTGGGGAACCAGAGAGGTTAGGTTGTGGAGGGACTCCGCGCACAAGATCCCGATGCACGGGAGCATCCTCGTCCCAGTAGGCGTCGCCGTATACCGCCCTTAGTAAGTAGAGTGTGAGGATGAATGAGGGACTGAGTAGGGAGTGGGCTGACTTGGCCGTGGATTCCTCGTCCTCAGCGTCCATGTAGTAGACGCCGCCTTCATACTCGTCATAGTCCTCATAGCTCGGCTTCGGCGTGCTCTAAACATCATTCTCTACCGTTTAGGTAGAAAAAAAAGAAAAATTTGATGCTAAGATTACTTTATTATGTGTTTATATTTAATAATGGAATACTTCAAGAATATTGGAATATTTTCGCGATTTTAGCATTCTCATGTATTTGTGTAACATCAAGAGATGCTACAGCGCAAGGAAGAAGTTTTTGGGCAGCAAAATGATCGTGCCATTATTGCGCCTAGCACTAAGGGCTTGGCCCTACACAGTCAGTACATGGCAGCAACTAATGTGCATTGTTAATTAAAGTGAAGGCCACAGGTAAAATGTTGGAACCTTGACATTCTCAGCGACGAGGTCCGGAAATAGCTGGGTAAACTGACGACGAAAGCGACGCGACTCCCCACTGGCCAGCCCCTCCATCTCACTCCAGATACGCCCTTCCAGCCTCTCAAACGTAATCTCTTGACGGGCTAAGTGAACAGGAGGAGGAGAGTGGGTGGAGGAGGAAGAGAGGCGAACGCGGAATGCATCCATTTCCTGGCGAAGATCGCTCCAAAGGCCGTCGGCGCTGAGGAGGATGAGCGGGCTGAAGATGGCACCGAATAACAGCGCGGACAAACCCAGCACTATCGAAGCCAGCAGCAGCACTCCCACATTCCCCTCCCCTCTTCAATCAAACTGCTTCTTCATGGCTCAGCTACTTTTCCAATGGGGGGGTGGGGTGTTTTTTTTTTTTTTTTTGTTTTTTTATTTTTTTTTTGGGGGTTTTTTGTTTGCCTGTGGTTTTTTTTTTTTTTTTTTTTTTTTTTTTTTTTTGTTTTTTGTTAATCTTTTCCAAAAAATAATTGTAAATTTCTGTAAATGCTGATCAAGCTGGTTGTAAGCGAAACCTTGATGATATGGGTTTAGGTGCCTTGCGGGAAGGAGGTGTATGAAGGACCGGAGTGTGAGAGGAGTGAAGCTCAGTGATGACAGCCATGATGAGCTTATCGATTTAGGTCATTCTTGCCCAGCTGGGAGAGAGCGTAGAAAAAGGGATGAGGATTCTTATCAGTGGGACCTTTCACTGTCTTTCAGATGGTCATTTCTGCACCTCCATCGCCCCTTTTTTTCCGCCCCTCAACTGGTCAATTGCGCCGCGCACTGGAGCCCCCGGTTACACCCCCACACCCTCTTGTTCCATTTAGAACCCCCTCTCTCCTCCCCGCCTCTTCTCCTTCGTCTCTCCAGAGTCAATGGGCTGTGTTTTGCAGAGATTCTCCTTTGACCTTTGCATACCACTCTGCCCGACTGGTTTCAGCCTATCGATGTGTGATGCGGAAATAAAAAGAATAATTCAAAATAAAGGTTGAGTAGGCTTTCGAAGCCTGATAATGCTAGATCGTCAGCAGGGACCAGGCTACATTATGCAGATCTCATTTAGCACAAAATATAAAAGAAAACATGAAATAAAAAAGGCAGAAAAATTGGCAGGAGTTTCATAAAAGAGATCGATGACAAAGAGCCAATTAAGTGTGCGAGAAAGCTCCCAGGGCCATGATGGGAGCTTCTCCTCTCTGAGACACATTGTTGCCTTTATTCTAGCCAGCTCCTGGCCTTCTCTAGAACAAATGCTTTGTTCCCTTGCTGACGCAGCTTAGCTTAGTGTCCGTGCTCCTTTCTCTCCCCTCCTTCCTTATAAGGGCCTCAAGGCCTCCTTGTCTAGAGATCAGGAGAGCAGACGCAGGGAAACCCGAAGCTGAGACCACTTTTTGCCAGGTTCGTGAGAGTGCATTAGAAGTTGGATATGTTCCCTCCGAAGGATCACGGAGGCCGGGGGTTCCTTGGCAGAATGAAGCCATCTGTAGACCGGATAAATGGGCCTCTTTTATGGGGCCCAGGCCGCGAATGTCTTATGAAGGGGGCTTCAATTATTCATCCTCCCTTCTTCTGGCCCCCTTGAGGCGGCGAGTAATCTGGCTTTCAGGTTTTCGATTTCTGAAAAATATACGCGAAGAAATTTGTGCCAGAGATTGCACAACTTTCGGCTGACTTGTTTTGTAGCAGCAAAAAGTATTTCCTTACCAAGCTATAGAGATACATTATTGTGTTTTTCCGGCCAAGCCATTACTTACTTCCTCAAACTTCCAGCACAAGGAACCATTTCAGTCCAGTAGCACAAAAGTGCAAGATGTAAATTTTAATGTTTTGCCTATTTTATTTTTGACTTATTTTTACTTATTTTTTGCCTGAGGCCGTGTTTATGGAACCATCGGGATTTGTTTGACCTTTTTATGCTTCGTTAAAATTTTGAGTTAATCTTATGACATCTCCAGAGAATAGGAAAGTCGTTTATAATTGTTATTGCAGCAGAAGCGATACAAGAATCGAAGCTGATACAACAGAAATCTCTAATGCATAAGTCAATCATCGTTATCCTTTTCGTCGCATTGACTCGTAAGATTTATTATTATTCAATCCTTTTCAATGCGTTTTATGACCTTTTTATTTTCGATTCTGCTTTGTGCTTTCCAAGAGATGAAACTAATGCTAATCGATAGAATTCGGTAATGTTTTTGTGTTTTTCAATTCAAAGAATGTGTTTGTATGAATGTTTTTACGAAAATGAATTTACGAATCCGTAGCCGGTCAATCCCAGTGAATTAAGAAAGAAACCTTAAGGTATGGGGGTGAGCGGAGTGTGTCGCGACGTGCTGGAGGACTGCTCGGCAATGCGAGACCCGTGGCTGGCCTGCCAAGAGCTGACGACTCAGCGCCTCTGCTGCGACACCTGCGCTCTAGCCTACGGTTATTTCCCTGCTTCAGATCACCATCCCAAAGCTCCTTCCATTCCATATGAAGCATCCTTCCAAGCATGGCACTGTCTGTCGATAGGGCAGGCAGAGCAGGTCAAATCTATAAACACTGGTAGGCCTTTTGCAGAGCTTGGGCGCGAAGCGAAGCGGTCGGAACAGTACCAAGACATGGGCAGCAACTGGAACCTCCTGGCTCGCATGCGATAAACTCTCGCTTTCAACTCCTCGCCATAGCACCCTCTTCTCTGTCCCCTCTTCTATAGATGTTTTTTAATTCGGCTGAATGTGCTTCATAAGAATGCTCTACTCTATCTTTTACCGCAATTTCCTCCTTGATACATACCGCTGATACACACGAGAACTACACAATATCGGCTAGTGAAGCAATGAGAGCAACTGTCAAGAAGAATCGACCACCAAGACAGACAAAAACGAAGCAAATCTCATGAAGCAAGAAAGACTAGGCGATGCGAAAGACGCGCAGCTTGTGAGCATCCATGCTCAGCATCAGCTCTCCCTGCTGGTCCAGTTTGGCGAAGCGAACCTGGAAGCTGTTCAGTGAGGCGGTCTTTCTGAGAAGGCCAAAGGACCATCTGAGTGGCGTGTGAGTCTTTGAGCGTGGCGGGTGAGGCGGCATTGCCCACGGCTCGTATGCTCACGCTCCCCGGCCCCGCTGTCCCCGCCACTGGCAAGACCCACTTTTCCAATCGGCAGACTGGTCAAGGTTTGTGAGAAGGGAACTAGGCTCAGAGTAGGTGGCAGCAAGTAGTTGGCCGTGGTCGCCGCGACGAGTGATGGCGTTGTGAAGAAGAGCAGAGCCGAAACCGCCCCAGCTATCCACCACATCCACGTCCAGCAGGCCACCAGCTCGACCGCACAAACTCCACACCTATAGCCCACCCAGCACGCTCATGTTTCACGCTGATCATTAACTATCACATAATGGCAATTATATAATCTCAGTGTGGCAACTCCTTTGAAAAGTAGATCATCATGATGCAATCGTGGGTTCAAACAAAAGTGCAGTAGGAACCCGGTGAGTCAAGCCACCAGCTTGACTAAGGTGTGAAGACAGGAAGTGCCGACTAGCGCCGTGCAGATGCAGAGATTTCACTGGACCTTCAAATGGCCGATGCTTAATTCCTACATTGAAAAGGATATGCAACCGGAGAGGGCAGTGAGATGGTGAGCCTTGCACTCCGTCTCAGACTCCATCTCGTAGAAGACCAGCTTGTTCAGGTGGGCCGCAACGAAGCCCTCTTTGTAGGCTCTGAAAGAAGACAGCAGGGCTAGAAGGAAGGGTGTAGAGAGGGGAGAAAGTGAAACCCTTGCGGATGAGCTGGGAGCCATGCCTGGGAGAAGATGCCGGGCTGGCTACCGCTAGCACCAGTCAGCTCCATTACAAGGCCCGAGCCGCCTCCTTCCGCACCCTCACCCAGCATCCGTCGATCGTACAGCTTGATCTCAAATCATTTCAACCTCTTCACAGCCAGGCATCATAAATGTAGGATCATGAGTCTTTGAACAGGAAGAGCGGACAGTAGCCAAACAGGGTAGAAGGATAACTCGGCCGCTCTTGGTAGCCAGCTGAACGAAGTGTGGCTGGCGGGGGCGGAAGAGGACGGACCAGACGGGCTCGCCGACGCCGATTCGGGCGATGATCTTGGAATCCATTAGGCTGGAGAACACGGCACTGTCATCCAGACCACCGGAGGCAAGCACTCCGTTCCCCTCCGGATGCCAAAAAGGGTAGAAGGGTAGAAGGCTAACTCGGCCGCTCTTGGTAGCCAGCTGAACGAAGTGTGGCTGGCGGGGGCGGAAGAGGACGGACCAGACGGGCTCGCCGACGCCGATTCGGGCGATGATCTTGGAATCCATTAGGCTGGAGAACACGGCACTGTCATCCAGACCACCGGAGGCAAGCACTCCGTTCCCCTCCGGATGCCAAAAAGGGTAGAAGGGTAGAAGGCTAACTCGGCCGCTCTTGGTAGCCAGCTGAACGAAGTGTGGCTGGCGGGGGCGGAAGAGGACGGACCAGACGGGCTCGCCGACGCCGATTCGGGCGATGATCTTGGAATCCATTAGGCTGGAGAACACGGCACTGTCATCCAGACCACCGGAGGCAAGCACTCCGTTCCCCTCCGGATGCCAAAAAGGGTAGAAGGGTAGAAGGCTAACTCGGCCGCTCTTGGTAGCCAGCTGAACGAAGTGTGGCTGGCGGGGGCGGAAGAGGACGGACCAGACGGGCTCGCCGACGCCGATTCGGGCGATGATCTTGGAATCCATTAGGCTGGAGAACACGGCACTGTCATCCAGACCACCGGAGGCAAGCACTCCGTTCCCCTCCGGATGCCAAAAAGGGTAGAAGGGTAGAAGGCTAACTCGGCCGCTCTTGGTAGCCAGCTGAACGAAGTGTGGCTGGCGGGGGCGGAAGAGGACGGACCAGACGGGCTCGCCGACGCCGATTCGGGCGATGATCTTGGAATCCATTAGGCTGGAGAACACGGCACTGTCATCCAGACCACCGGAGGCAAGCACTCCGTTCCCCTCCGGATGCCAAAAAGGGTAGAAGGGTAGAAGGCTAACTCGGCCGCTCTTGGTAGCCAGCTGAACGAAGTGTGGCTGGCGGGGGCGGAAGAGGACGGACCAGACGGGCTCGCCGACGCCGATTCGGGCGATGATCTTGGAATCCATTAGGCTGGAGAACACGGCACTGTCATCCAGACCACCGGAGGCAAGCACTCCGTTCCCCTCCGGATGCCAAAAAGGGTAGAAGGGTAGAAGGCTAACTCGGCCGCTCTTGGTAGCCAGCTGAACGAAGTGTGGCTGGCGGGGGCGGAAGAGGACGGACCAGACGGGCTCGCCGACGCCGATTCGGGCGATGATCTTGGAATCCATTAGGCTGGAGAACACGGCACTGTCATCCAGACCACCGGAGGCAAGCACTCCGTTCCCCTCCGGATGCCAAAAAGGGTAGAAGGGTAGAAGGCTAACTCGGCCGCTCTTGGTAGCCAGCTGAACGAAGTGTGGCTGGCGGGGGCGGAAGAGGACGGACCAGACGGGCTCGCCGACGCCGATTCGGGCGATGATCTTGGAATCCATTAGGCTGGAGAACACGGCACTGTCATCCAGACCACCGGAGGCAAGCACTCCGTTCCCCTCCGGATGCCAAAAAGGGTAGAAGGGTAGAAGGCTAACTCGGCCGCTCTTGGTAGCCAGCTGAACGAAGTGTGGCTGGCGGGGGCGGAAGAGGACGGACCAGACGGGCTCGCCGACGCCGATTCGGGCGATGATCTTGGAATCCATTAGGCTGGAGAACACGGCACTGTCATCCAGACCACCGGAGGCAAGCACTCCGTTCCCCTCCGGATGCCAAAAAGGGTAGAAGGGTAGAAGGCTAACTCGGCCGCTCTTGGTAGCCAGCTGAACGAAGTGTGGCTGGCGGGGGCGGAAGAGGACGGACCAGACGGGCTCGCCGACGCCGATTCGGGCGATGATCTTGGAATCCATTAGGCTGGAGAACACGGCACTGTCATCCAGACCACCGGAGGCAAGCACTCCGTTCCCCTCCGGATGCCAAAAAGGGTAGAAGGGTAGAAGGCTAACTCGGCCGCTCTTGGTAGCCAGCTGAACGAAGTGTGGCTGGCGGGGGCGGAAGAGGACGGACCAGACGGGCTCGCCGACGCCGATTCGGGCGATGATCTTGGAATCCATTAGGCTGGAGAACACGGCACTGTCATCCAGACCACCGGAGGCAAGCACTCCGTTCCCCTCCGGATGCCAAAAAGGGTAGAAGGGTAGAAGGCTAACTCGGCCGCTCTTGGTAGCCAGCTGAACGAAGTGTGGCTGGCGGGGGCGGAAGAGGACGGACCAGACGGGCTCGCCGACGCCGATTCGGGCGATGATCTTGGAATCCATTAGGCTGGAGAACACGGCACTGTCATCCAGACCACCGGAGGCAAGCACTCCGTTCCCCTCCGGATGCCAAAAAGGGTAGAAGGGTAGAAGGCTAACTCGGCCGCTCTTGGTAGCCAGCTGAACGAAGTGTGGCTGGCGGGGGCGGAAGAGGACGGACCAGACGGGCTCGCCGACGCCGATTCGGGCGATGATCTTGGAATCCATTAGGCTGGAGAACACGGCACTGTCATCCAGACCACCGGAGGCAAGCACTCCGTTCCCCTCCGGATGCCAGGCCATCGAGCGAATCTCAAAACCAGCCAATTTGAAAAAAAGTTGAACTAGCTCCGTTTGGAAGCGTCGAGAATATGCAGAAGTGAAATGGAAATGGGGTTGAGGAGGAGGGTAAAATGTACTTCTTTGTTGTGAAGACGAAGACTGGGCACTGATCGAAAGACTCCAGTCTGATCCAAAGGGATGAGTTTCCCGTGACCGCCTTCGAACATTGGCGAGCCTTTCACCTCAAACATACTTCTGCTTCAATTCACCGTGCTGCACTGAACGAGGTGGAACATTGAGAGCCACGGCGATGATGCCTCTTCTAGGCTCCAAAGCGAATACTTTCCCTCCGCTTGTGCTGCACGCGCTTGGTCCCAGCCTCAACCACCTTCTCTCAAGGCTAGGCACTGGTCTTGTGAAAAGAGAAAAAGAAGTCAATAATGTGTTGCTTTAGGAGGGAGGCAAATTGATGAAGCAACTTGTCTAGGAGCCATTGATTGCCGATGGTGATGCTGGGTAGGGCGGAGGCGAGGGATTTGGGCGGTGGTCGGGTGTTTGGAGGGTTGGCGGATAGACCGCGAGCCTTGATTGCCTCCAGTTGGGACTTGTAATCGTCCCGGTCCCTCACAGCATCCAGCCGTTGTCTCTTCTCCGACACCAGCTCCGATCGCAGTTTCTCCACCTCCGTGTTGTCCACTGCCTTCAGAGTTATGCTTTGCCTTAACCAGCCCACCCAAAAGTGGAGTGTAGGAGGAACCTTGACATCGGGCGGGTAGACATTTCGAATGTCGCTGATGGCGATGGTTTGGCGGCAGGAAGGGCAGAAGGCTGTCTTATCTTTGCCCCTTCCGGTTGCACTTGTTCTAATGTGCTTATCGATACACCTACGAGTGAAGAGAAGCATTAAGATTTGCCAATGAAAAAGAAGTAAAATGAGAAAACGTGAAGCAGAAGCAGTGGCCGCATCGTACGTTGACCAGTCGATGCGCCCCTGCCAGTGTAAAACGCTCCATACATATGCTACATGTCTGCAAATTTATAAACATTTATTATATTTTCCTTTGCTTGAAATTCAAATGCGACGAAGTATTAACAATCAAACCCGATTTTTCTGACTTTATTCATTATAATTGGCCGTTCTTAGTGTAGACAAAAAGTAGAACGGAGCTTTCGTCGTTGGACACTGTGGAGGCATCCAGACGAGGCGTTTTGGCCGACGGCGCCCCTGGCAATCAACCTAGTGTATTCAAGGCTTCAAAAAGGGGAGCTGAGAGGGAACGGATGGGCGAGGAGTGGAGAGGCTGAGGAGCTGGGTGGGCGGCCTGCTCACCCTCGGACTCCTCCGTCGGCGTCATCTCTCCCTCGTAGATGCTTTCTGCCAAGCTTCCCTCCTCCCCACTGCTGCTCTCCTTCAATCCTACTTTTTCCAAACCGCCTTCGCTGCCCATGTCTCACTTAAAGCTTTTGCGCAATTTCAAGCTGCCAGGAAAGCAAAGTAGGCGGAAAAGAGGACCTCAGGCTCCGAATCGTGGATTGTGTGGAGATCGTCGTCGGAATCGAAGCGATAGCGACCAGCTCCGCCCTGTCTTCGTCTGTCAAGCAATAGGTGGGAATGCCTGACTAGTGTAGCAGAGAAGAAAATGAGGGCACCTGCGGCGGAGTCTGTTGGGGAGAACGATGGACTCGTCCTCCATCAATCAAGGCAGACTGGGCCAAAAGGCGACGGCGGGGAGGGATTGAAAAGTGCGCGATTGCCTTGCTACGCGGGAGGGAGGGAGCTGAGTCTTGCCCTCATTCTTGGCGCGTCTTTGAACAGCGCTGTAGGCAGTGCTCCAGAGGCTTTCATTGTCTTTGCCGTCATTCGTACCGCTCCTAATTCTGTGGAAAAAGAATTAATTATTTGGATCGGCATCTGTAAACCAATAGTGAGACACAAAAAGTTAATTTGAAATCAGCTGCTCTGGTGGTGCCGAAAATGTTTTAAAAAAACTGTTACAAAGTGTTTCCGCCAAATCGTGGCTAGGGGATGGCTTTTTCGGCTGATGTCTGGAGCCCCCCCCCAAAGGTTTCACCCCCCCCCCCCCCCCAAAGTTTCACCCTCCCCCCAAGAGTTTCACCCCTCCCCCATGAGTTTCACCCCCCCCCAAAGGGTACTATATTGAAAAAAAATTTAATAGCTTAAAATACTCTTCTGTATATATCTCGAAATTTAAACTCACGGAATTTTCATGTAGATGATTAAATACCTACTTTTTTTTGAAACATAGTCAGTCTATACCGAGTTCGTCATGCTACTAGTTAGTCTATACCGCAATATAGGGCGTAGCCACCTGACTTTTTAAAAGGCTCGCGAGGGACATAGTTAGTCCTTAAACATAGTAAGTCCTTACCGAGTTCATTGATGTTTTAACAAGACTAAAATGCTACAGCATGAGCAGCTTATGAATTGTCAATCATCAAAAAGAACTAGACTAGGTGTGCCAAATCGAGACAAATTTTGATTTAAATTTAAATCTATTTTGAGTTAAAAATTACAAAATCCACTGATCATTCATAAGCAGGCGGCAATTTATGGCAGGAATTCTTTTACCTAGATTATTCCAGTTTTAGTTTCGCCTTTAGTTTTGGCTTAAATGATTAGTTATTTCTGAACTTTACTAAATTATTATTGTAAGCCTGTTACAGAATTAAAACACGTCAAGATTGAAGCTTGATTCAGATTAAAATAATAAAAATTGGTCATATTTCGAATGCCAGCAAAATTTAACTTCACCTTAGCTAATTCTGATTAAATTACTATTTTGTTTGTTTTTATTTGGTTCTGATTTATTTAGTCAATTTATAATTTTATCATCATGCCCATAAATCTAGAAAAACTTGTTCAATTTAATTTCAAAGCATTAAATTACAGTTGAACATATTTTTTTACTAGTTATATTTTCTATTTTATATTTCACTAATTTTTGTCCCCTTTATGCCAAAATTGCCGCCTGCTTATGAATGATCAGTGGATTTTGTAGATGAACCTGTTAAAATTTTAACTCAAAATATATTTAAATTTAAATCAAAATTTGTCTCGATTTGGCACACCTAGTCTAGTTCTTTTTGATGATTGACAATTCATAAGCTGCTCATGCTGTAGCATTTTAGTCTTGTCTAGATCTTGGCCATGTGGAAAACATATTTACTTGCCACATGAACAAAGTTTCAAACAGTTAAAAAATGGACTTAAAAAGCGCCACTGCGCCATATTTAAAACAAACAGCTATTAAAAACCTATTGCATGCAAGCTAACCTGACCATCAGTTTATAAAAATCTGCGCAGTTTCCCTTTCGCATTGAAGCTAACCTGAGCATCAGTTTATAAAAATCTGTGCAGTTTCCCTTTTTGATATATTTCAGTTATATTTTAGTTATTTAGTAAAATTCAGAGGCCTAAATCAAAATTTCAAGAATTTTGTCATCTGGAGCAGACTGTGAGCTTTCGATTGATGTATATATGTCCTAGGGTTCAACCTACCAGTCTTCCAATCAATTCGGTGACACGCAACCATGCAAAAACTCGATCACCCATTCATAACTAGGGCGCTGTTGCGCCCTAGGAAGTGCTCAACTCCGTAAGGACTAACTAGTACCGTGAGGGGGGTGATTTATGCGTACACCTAATTCATTCAACTATAATTCCAGAGTTACTCAATATTTTTTGACGAAAATTTATCACAAGTTGCCCCTAAATGTTCACTACATTGTGTGAAATTTTTGGCTCAAACGGATTTAATGTCGTCTATTTATGACATGTTTGCTAACATGAGTTATCGTATTGCACAGCATTGCCCATAATGATGAATTTTGGTCTAAGAAATTGATTTTTTCTAATTAAAAGAAAATATCACCACTTATATTGATCAAATAACAACAAATACGTTTTGGCCAATTATTAGATGCTTAAGATTTGATAGAAAATGACAAAAATTCAAAATGACGAAAATATTTATGCGTTTTTCCCATAAAAGGCTTGTTATGCAAAGTAGGCAGCAGTAACAGGACTCGTGTTAAAAAAAATTTACATAAAAAAACGACAAAATAACCGTTTGGCCCAAAAATTTGACACAATGTTGTGGACGTTTAGAGGCATTTTGTGATAAATTTTTTTGAAAAAATATTGAGTAGTTATTGTGTTATAGTTGATTGATTTAGGTGTACGCATAAATCACCACCCCCACGGTAGGTACTGCCACAGTCAAAGGATGAGCCTTTTAGTTTTTGTGTTGGCTACGCCCTATATAGCAGTATAGACCAACTAGTTGCATGACAAACACGGTATAGACTAACTAGGTATAGATTCAATAAAAAAGTAGGTATCTAGTTATTTAGAAAAAAATTCCTTGAGTTTAAATTTCGAGATATGTAAAGAGAAGCATTTGAAGCTAATAAAATTTTTTTCAATATATACCCCTGGGGGGGGGGGGGGGGTGAAACCTTTGGGGGAGGGGTGAAACTCTTGGGGGAGGGGTGAAACTCTTTGGGGAGGGGTGAAACCTCTTTGGGGGGGTGAAACCTTTGGGGGGGGGGGCTCCAGACATCAGCCGCTTTTTCTGGTTCCATATTCTGTTAAGCTTTTTCTATAAAACTTTGGCTTAATCCTGAGTCCATATCGCCTATAGCGTCGCAAGCAGCTTAAAGAAAGCAGCAGCCGTCCATTAGAGGTGCACCATGACAACTGACAAGTTATTTAGGGACAAAAGGTTCACAGATGCTACATTTGCTAATGGTCTTTTCTCACAATCTGACGCCTTCACATCGACCAATTTGAAGTATGGGAAGCAGCATCAATGACAGCATCCTTAGGCACAATGACTCTGCCAACACCAGCGATTCAGAGAGCCAGGTTTATACTTTTGCTGTGGCCAATAACCACTCGAATCGGGCACTCAATATCGCCCATTCCTTCCCTGTCGCTTGGATTCGAATAAAGATTGCAATTGGGCACAGGACCTTGGGGATTTTCAATGGAATCTGGTTGTGTTCCTACTCAGCCACACGACAGCCTCAGCGCTGGCCTGCACATTGCTGCTGTACCTGGCCCTGCGCCTCTACCAAACCTCCGAGTACCACGTCTGCGTCCTGGCTCTGGCTGCCAGCGGCCTCCTCTCCTGCCTCTCTCGATGTTTCTTTTTCTCTCTGTCTCTGAAAAGGATCAGTTGCTTGCTTTATTGCCTGAATATGTGGCTGGTAGAAAAGACGATAAATGATTTGGCAGACTCAGTGCGGCCAGTGATGTACTTTCGCTGGGGCCATTTTGGGCGTCTGGAGAACGCCTACTGCATGATGCAGCTGCTGGGCAACGTTTTCACCACCCTCCTCAACGTCATCGCCGTCCACCCATTGGTTCACTCCCGCCTTGCTATCCTTAAGCAATGGGGATCAAGGCTCTGAATCAAGAAACATTGGCCACACTCCTAAAATGGCATCAAAACCGACCATTGGGTGAGGCATAAAAACCGGCAAGAAGAATTGGCCACATTTGACAGCTGTTCCAACGCTACCTGCGAATTTGCAAAGACCAATTGGCCAATCGATGGCTTGGTCGGAGTGTGCAGCGCGCCTTCCTTGCTCTCTCACCCTTCCTTCTCTCACTCCTCTTTACCCTACCCTACGCCTTCCTCGTCAGTCCGAAGGGTCAGAGCTTCCCTTTCTTCCAAGCCACTCAAGCAAGGCGAAGGCTTCTACAGGCTATACGAGAGACAGGCTGGCCTGCAGCTTTCATGTACCCACGCTGGTGGCCCATTGGCGCAGGGGCCTGCAAGCCTTGATGTGGCTGCACTACAGCCTTTACCTCCTCTACACCCTACACATCGTCTTCGTCCTCTACACGCGCAGCCATTTCCAGTTTCTCACCCAGCTCCAGCGACAGGCGCGCCTCCGAGAGACTCGCTCCATCCTTTTCGGCAATCTAGCCTCTCCCCTATTACCAGCTTAAGAGGAAGGGAGATGGAAAGCAGACTGCTGGGCCTACATCCTCCTGCCCTGGCTCATGTGGCTCCCGCACTACATCATGGTCGTCTTTGAGACCGGCTACTCATACTACACTGTCTCTCTCCGTCCAGTCCAGAGTGGGTGGGTGAGCGGAGGGAGTTTGGTTGGCAGAGGCGTTGGATGTTCGAGCTGCAGCGGATGGCAGTGCTGGCCACAGCCCTGCTCAGCATACTCCTCATCAGACCCTATCGCAGCCTAATGGCCAAGATCTTGCGACCACCCATGCCCAAGCATACTTCCTCCAGTGTTGTGCCCCTTCAAGATATCCAACAAGGGGCCGAAATTTGATCACGTAGCGTGGAATATGAGTGAGTACCGATTACTCGAAGTGAATATCAACGAGAAAACGAACGTCAAAATTTAGTAAATGTATTAGAGCAACAGAGGCATCGTCTCTTGTCATCGTCTAAAACCTGATGCGTGGTTAATAGCCGAGCGTTCTGTCTTTCACCATTAGGCACACCTACCACACAGGCCCCAGCTGTTCTCCAGTAGGCAACGCGTGGGCAGCCACCTCTAATCAACTATAATAGAATGGCTAACCCACTTAGGCAAAATGAGGAATTTGTGGCGTGAGCACAATATTACACTGATGCTTGCTCAATGCCGTTGCTGACCACGCAAGCGCTCCCCAAAACACCAACACCCCTAAACCCCATACCCATCCAAATCCTCTAATAGAACTGAAAATGAACAAACTGAAAACTTATCGATACTTCTCAACTTCAAATACTGGATTTTGCAAATCTAGAGCAAGCAGAACCCATTGCAAATGTGGCACCCTAAATTTCAAATTGCTATTGCAAATTGCTCAAATTGCTAACAACGGGTTTATAAGTCTATTTATTATCAATCGCGCGAGGTTTTTGGCCTAGAGTAAGGTCTTAGAGTTATCTCTGTAAAAATTTTTTGATTGTGTTAAGTTTATTAATGGGTCATGAGCTTTTGTAGTTTATTGTGCAATCGAAACTCTCTGAAACCTATTGCTGGCAAGAAAATGATTAAATGACATGAAACATTACCTGAATAATCCATTGTACTGCTCATTCGTTGCCCTTTACCTCATATGTGAATCACAGCTCTACCTGACTACACCAACGATCGCTCCAAATATAAAAAGGCATCGATGACCCGTTGGAAAGAGGACGTGGATTCATAGCAGGAAAGAAGCATGGACAGAAGCTGTTGCAGCATCGCCTTTCGCCATCGAGCCGTTCTCTACCTCAGCTTCATGCCTGCTTTGCCTTTCAATCGCCCATAAAATGCCGCGCTTTCAGGCATGGCGACCCTGCTCCTGGCTTTTGTCGTCCTCAGCTGCGGCTCCTTGCTTATTTTAAACCGATCATTCATCCATTCGCGGTGAATAAATACCCCGGTATCAAATAGGCAAGGGTGCAGCCAGGAAGGAGCTTTGCAGAACTTGGTATGCCATCTGGTGCGGACTCATCCTGCTACTGACAGGAGCAATCGGCATGGTCGCAGGACAGACACGGCATCAGGAAGGCAAACAACATCTTGGCCCGCCTAGGAAGGCAAGCATCTACTGCTGACATCGTCCAGCTAAGCTTCAAAGCAGGGTTTGCAGAGGCAGGCTAGAGCCTTCATGTGGCTATCCATCCTTAACTCCTGTCTGACCACGCCGCTGCTACTCTTCTTCACAGTGATGGCGATACTGGATGAGCCAAGCTGGGCGACGGATTGCGAAGGCCTCCCACCCGATGGCTACGCCCAAGACTCGCACAGCCCCGCTTACTCCTGCCGCAACAACCTCAACTTCAACTT
The DNA here is from genome assembly GCA_030248095.1 of Ptycholaimellus sp. GST1_10. NCBI lineage: Eukaryota > Metazoa > Nematoda > Chromadorea > Chromadorida > Chromadoridae > Ptycholaimellus > Ptycholaimellus sp. GST1_10. The sequence continues at coordinate 52,260 of JASANA010001316.1, read as the reverse complement.
TGAGATCCTCATATTCGTCGGCTTTCCTTTGGCTTAGAGTTATCTTAACGGCTGAAAGGCAACTGGTGCAGATCATGGCTGTGCTGCTATTCTTCGTCTCCATTCTCAGCGCTTCTTTTGCCGGCGCTGTAGTCTGTCGCTGTTGCCAACCTAAAGGGGAGATGAAGTATTCGGTTGAAAAGGTTGGCATAGAATGTGTGATGACTGATGACCAGAACTGTTCAGTTGAAACGACCAACTGTATGTTTGGAGTGCACTAATAAACTGAATAATATGAATGTCTTGCATGAAACCAACCTAATAATTGTAAAGATAGTATGACTATTTGTATTTAGACTTTGTTAGTGCAAATTAACGCTTAGTTATTGATTGACAAATTGCAGACATGTGTCGTCAGCGTTCCCTACCCGTCCCATCATATGATTGAGCCAAAATGCGATGAAAAATTACCGCTATAAAAGTGAACGAGTAAACTAATTGGTATCCAACAGATTAGAGTCAATTTTGACAAAAAATGAAATTTTTATCATATACAAGAAAGCTCAAAAGTTGCAAAAAGTTCAGCTTAGCGAAAACCGATTTGTTTTTCATCAGAATGGCATTGAGGTAAAATAAAAAACCCAAGAAACAAGGAAGATTGGACTGGCGAGAAAAACACAAAGGAATGTTACCGTTAAAGATGTTGTGATGTGGTTTTAAAGGGTTATTTCTGGTCATTAAGACAGACAAAACATTCAACGTATTCAGGGGGTATTACCCATGTGTTATAATTTTTTGTGTTATAAAAACGACATACAATGTTTATGACGCAGGCTGAGAAAACTAAATACAGAAACTACAGCCAACTTTTTAATTCCTTTTCATTGTTGGATCCCAATCCTTTTTAAATGCAGAAAATTCTTTTTTCATTCCATGTGACAACTTCACAAACTCAGCATTGGCTGTCATGGCCTAGGGCGAGGAAAATTCCAGATGGTGATAGTAGGGAGTTGGCTGGCCTCAAACACTCCATCCCGCATTATTGCCAGCGCTTGCTTTTCGATCTGGAAATTCACTTTTGCTCATCATTCAAGATCTAATGCGGGAACTTACGAAGGAAGGGCGTTTCTTTGGTGGCTCTGCTGCCGCGGATGCTTCGATGAAAGGACGAAGGGAATTGAGGCGAACCTGCGAAAAGAAGCCATAATTCCACAATTTGCAGAAGACACTAAAATGACTGCTTTTACTCATGTTGCTTTGCTCGTTTCTGACAATGGTATTTTGGAAAGGATTTTGCTTGTTTTACTAAAGATTTTACTGTATTTTATTTTTCCCAGATTTGGAGGAGGGTCTTGCCTACCGCTATCCAAACGTTGGTAGGTACTTGAACTGCTGCAGCAACAGCTCCCATAGATAAAACCAATGCGATAATTGCAGCCATGATGTATGTTTCAGTTTAAACTGCTCTGCCAAGGGAAAATAGTAATGTTTTGGTAATTGCTAATATTTTGGTTTGCCTAGAGGACTAAGACTCATTACGAGCAAAGCTGTAGAAATATTTTGTAGTACTTTGAAATGCAACATCTAAAAGGCCAAAAAACGGGGAAAACATATCGACCAAAGTTTTTCATCTTTGTACTTTCCTCACTCAGAGGGATGTGCTGGTGGTTCCCGCCATAAAATGGCGAATAGCTGATGCATAGCGTCATTGCCTTGATGTCAGTGCTAACTCTTCACAGCCAAGAGCAATTAATCAGCTGGTTTAGGAAGCATGAAAACGTTAATGCGAACAGGAAATAGCGTCATCCAATTCAAACGTGAGCAGCAAGGAATTGTCTGTTTTTAGTTTCAGCTCTTGGCCCCGCAGGCTGTTGCTGCTGCTAATCAGCTTTCCCATTTCCAGCCTGTAATGTCATTTTAGCAATGTCAATGGAGCAGATAATATGTTAATTTTCGTTTCTCAAAGAAGAAAGTAACATAATAATCTATCAAATTTTGCAGAACTAAGCACACTTTGTTCCATATTTATGTTAAAGCTCCATATTTATCTCATATTTATGTTCAGGTTTAATACAAGTTTATGCGTCTAAAGTCTATCATGGCCGAGTATTCCAATCCAATCAATCTAAATACGGCATTTCCTTGCTCTGTATTTTCTTAGTGCTAGCAATGGAAAGGCAGTGCAAAGAAAAAGCATACGCAATTCCATCTAACTCCCAGCGAAGACCGGAGGATGAAGCGTGGGTGGGACCATCCAATGGGAGAATGCCGCAGACGCCGCTGAACCCTTCACCTTGCTCTAGCTCCAGCTCCGTCTCCTAGACCACTTCGATGAGCAATGAGAATAGGAAGGGAGCGTGAAGTATGACAGCGGGGACGGTGATAAGAAGACTGGAGCCGTGAATGTGGTAAATGGGGCAGTGAAGCTGGGGCGTCCAAGCCAGCAGAGTGCTCACAGAAGCCATCAGATGGTCCACTCGACTCGTCGAGTTGCTCAAAGCCACCAGCTGCCAGATCTAAATCCATCATTTTTGCGCGGCCGAAGGCCGCCTGCCGCAGAGGGCAGGGCAGTCAGAGCTCCGGAGGCCGGAGGGCTTGGGTGCGGAGGCCCCGGAGCGTAGCCTAGCATGCGAAGCATGCTAGGCGAAGCGTAGGGGCCGTAGCACCCGTGCCCGGAGGCCGGAGGAGCTCTGGCGCCCTGCCCGAAGCGGCGGGCGGCCAAGGCCAGCTTAAGCAGTTACCTCATTTTTGCGTCCGTCTTTCCGCATATATATATATATATGTCATTCCGGGGCCCGGCCTCCGCGGTTTTTCAACCAAATTGGCTGATTTTTTGCATGAAAGTCCGTCTGGGTGGTATCTCCAGGCGATTTTGGCCGCTTGGCGTAATTTTGCGTTTTTCGCCTAAAAGTCAACTTTTTGATGTTTCAAAGCACCAAAAATCATAAATCACTGGTTTTACAATGAAATCAGCTGATTTTTGGCAGGTACATCCGGTAATGCGATTTCTTGAAGCTGGCAAAAGGATTTTCAGAAAAATATATTATTTCCCGATTTAGGTCAAAACCAAAAATCTTGATGTTTCAAAAATTTGAACATTTATAAATCGGTGGTTTTTCAATGAAATCAGTTGTTTTTTGGCATGTACAAGTGTCATGGTGGCATCTTGAAGTTGCGAAAAGGACTTTTTGAAAATTTTATTATTTCTTGCTTTATAGTCAAAAACCTAAAATCTTGATGTTTCAAAAATTCGAATATCCATAATTCCCTGGTTTTTCAATAATATCAGATTTATTTTGCAGGGCACAGGCAAACAAAGGCCGCGCATCTTGGCGATAGCCGAGAATACCTTGTCAATTCTGAAGGCTAACGTCTCACAGACTTTTCCTCGTCTTTTTGGTTCAGTGCCTAAACTTTTTTGTTCACAGCACAGGGTTGAAAGTTGCCGTTATGAAAAGAGGGAAAATTAAAAAAATAAGTGCTACAGGCAAATTGCCCGCTGCGACTAGTTGAATGCGGAGATTGTGGGGAAAAGTGACCGAGCTTGGCGGAATGATGTCGGAGTCGACTCTATCCTTGAAGATTTGCAGAGCCTTGGCGTAATCGTTGAGATCCTGGTCGGGAGTGGCAATGACCTCCACGCCCTGCTCCTTCAGCCAGCTTAGACTGCCGCTGCTCACAGAATCCAGGTCACCTTCAAGCCCTCATAAGCCTTCGCAGCTTCTAAGCTAGCATAACTTGATCAATGAAGCGAGATGGAATGAGGTTATTTCCAATTGAGGGGGAACCAGAGACGAGATCCGGTAGAGGGAGGCCTTGCTGAGCTAAGCAGTGGGCCACATTTGCCCCACCGTCCACCGCCAGTCGTACTGCCGATTGAGCCCAGAGCAGCTAGAATCATTTTTCATAGCTCTCCAATAATTCACAGATCTCCCAGAGCGCTAAACCTCAACAACCGGTCGGAATAAAGTACCCGAATCAAGGTCGCAATTGAGCAACAGGCAGGCTGTATGTGCCAGGCTTGGCTTGGAGAACAAGTCCAGCTTTCGCACCAACTTATGCATTAGCACGAGATATTTTGAACTACTTGGTTAGAGAAGCATTTACTTTGCCCCACAAACATTCAACTGATGACATCCTTTGCCTTCGACTCAGCTCAAGCATGCTGCTTTGAAAACTGCGCAGTTGAATTGCATGAAGGACGTATTCCGGCCTACTAGAGCCATTGGGCAGGAAGCAGCTAGAAGATGCAACCGCGAATTCGCCTCTACTGCTCCCTTCGCAGATATGCTACAGGCTTCACAGGTCTGAAAAGCACAAAACTGGTGGAAATTTTAAATTTTATCCACCACCCATAAGCCCTCCACCCGTAAGGCGGAAGAATAATCCAACCTTGTCAGTAAAAGCGATAGGAGCAAGCGAAAAAGTGGGACTTGTATTTCCCAGGCGGAGTGAAGCCGAGTGTCTCAGCAGCCAGCAGTCCCGGCAGACCAGAGCCGGTGGGCGGAGCCGGGAAGTGGATCGTCGCCCTTCTGCCCGCCACCGCCTTCGCCCTCGGCATTTGGCAGGTTCTATCCTAACAGCTTCCAGCTCGGGCCTATGGGAGCAGCCAGCAGTGCCGGCAGACCTGAGCCAGTGGGCGGAGCCGGGAAGTGGATCATCGCCCTTCTGCCCGCCACCGCCTTCGCCTTCGGCATTTGGCAGGTTCTATCCTAACAGCTTCCAGCTCGGGCCTATGGGAGCAGCCAGCAGTCCCGCCAGACCTGAGCCAGTGGGCGGAGCCGGGAAGTGGATTGTCGCCCTTCTGCCCGCCACCGCCTTCGCCCTCGGCATTTGGCAGGTTCTATCCTAACAGCTTCCAGCTCGGGCCTATGGGAGCAGCCAGCAGTCCCGCCAGACCTGAGCCAGTGGGCGGAGCCGGGAAGTGGATCATCGCCCTTCTGCCCGCCACCGCCTTCGCCTTCGGCATTTGGCAGGTTCTATCCTAACAGCTTCCAGCTCGGGCCTATGGGAGCAGCCAGCAGTCCCGCCAGACCTGAGCCAGTGGGTGGAGCCGGGAAGTGGATCGTCGCCCTTCTGCCCGCCACCGCCTTCGCCCTCGGCATTTGGCAGGTTCTATCCTAACAGCTTCCAGCTCGGGCCTATGGGAGATGAAAGATGGGAAAGGGGAAGGAGAGAAGGATTGTAGGTGAAGAGGAAGGCGTGGAAGGAGGAGCTGATCCGCCAGCTGGAAGCTCGCCTCAGCGAAGAGCCCAGCAGTCTTGACACTCACACTTTGGCTGCTCTCCAGCCAGCCGCGGATGAGTATCGTTCGTTTCGCCTGCGTGGACGCTTCGATCACAGCCGAGAGCTTCTCATTCACCCCAGGAGCTACCGGAAAGAGGTTCTGCCTTTTGCTGCTCTCACATTTGCTGACAACAACCAGTAAGAGAAACTTGATCGATTGATACATATCTGAAAAGTGAACGCATATCAGGCATCTGGTGTTTCTTCTGGAGGAGAAGGCGGCGGCATAATCACATCCGGAGGTCTGGTCGGTGGCCATGTCATCACTCGCTTTATACTGGAGTCCTCATAAGCTCCAAGAAGGATGCACTATCAACTTCACCTGCATTTCAGCAGCGGAGAGAAGGTGATGGTGAATCGCGGCTGGGTGCCCAAAGATTACCTGGAGAAATCGAGCAGAGAAGCAGGTTGTTTAATGGAGTTCCAGTAAGAGCGAAAGCATCGATTGCTTCTCAGGCAACCCGACTGAGACAGTTGAACTGGTGGGCATCCTTCGAGCGAGTGAGAAGCGAGGTCTCTTCCTAGCCAACAATGACCTAAGTCGCGGCTACATGACACACCGAGATATTCCTCTCCTCGCCGCCCACCTCAGGACTCTGCCTCTACTCTTTGACGCCGACTATGCTAGCACGGTGACAAACTGATCAACTTCATCACAAAACATTCATGCACAAACAGAGTGAGGGGTACAAAACATTCACGTACATATAGTGTTTAAAAAAGGCACGTTCCTTGTGAAGAAAGATGAAATGGACGCCAGGTGGAAGGTGGGCCGATCGGAGGTCAGAGCAATGTGAGCATTCGCAACGAGCATCTCCAGTACATCGTTACCTGGTTCTCCCTAGGCTCCATCACAAGCTGGATGTGGTTCCGACAATTCTATCTACGTTTACCCAAACGATGAGCACATCTTTTTTGCTTTCATTTTATGTTCTGCATTTTTGCCTAGCCACATTTTGTCTGAGCCGTTGCAAATTTAGGATTTTAATTTATGTGAAACAAGCAAAAAACAAGCCGTCTACTAAACTTGCATTTTTCTGCTGCCTAACATTGCAGGTAAACGTTTTTATTAGGCAAATAAACAGAAATGTAAGCAAAGCCAGACAAATCAGAACCCACACCATTGGTCGAGAAGAGAATTCATGGCGGGGAAACAATAATTGAGGGCTTCGCGAATTTTATCCTCATACTTGGCTCTGAAAACAATTCCTTCAGCAGCTCTTCAAACTGTGACAGAGGCAAAAGAAACGCATGGGCAAGGCTGAGCGGCTTGGAGGGGCAGCAGATCTTGAAGTGCGCCAGTGTCCTGTCCTTCCGACTGAAGCTTCTCCCGCACGCCTCGCAAAGGAATGGCCTCAGCTGGAAAATATATTTCTCATTCGCTGGAAAAAAATAAATATCCAAAAATGGAGTCCAACCTGAAGACAGGCGATAACGTGCTGAACGGCGGCCTGTCGCAGCTTGGCTGGCGCAATTCGCCTCGACTCCACCGGCACCACTCCGCCCTTGCAGCGAGCACAGGTCATCAGACACTCTCCACCCTCCTGACCAGCTTTACGACGACTATTCCGCACTGGGAGTTTCGTTTCGACATCATCCTGCTGCTCCGATTTCTTCGCTGGCTTTACATCTTCTGCCTGCTCTGCTGGCTCTGAGAAAGATGTCTGCACAGAGGACTCGGCTAGATCTGGGCAGGACGCAGAACTGTCTTCCGTTTCTTCCACGACATTGAGGCTGCTCCAATCGCCGGGGCGAAAGAAATCAGCTTCAACCCCGAAGTTGAGTTCTTTCCCCAGGGCGATCTCCATTGAAAAGCCCGGACCGCTCCCGGAATCGCCCTGTTCACCAACGGCAGAGTGGGATCCGAAAATCTGCTCCAGTGAATCGAGTGCCTCGGCTGCATTTATTTCCGCTTTGTGCAGCGCGAATCCTCCCTTCTCCATGCCAGTTTCGGGTATAGGTGGTATTAGCTCAATTGCTTCCGTCGTCTGTTTGTTCCGCTGTGCCAAAGCAGTCCAGAAAGCAGCACATTTGTCAGACTCAGCGGACGGATTCCTGGCTCTCTCCCGGCCTCTGCTCTTAGTTCTCTGAGGGAGTTTCAGGCCTTTCCTCCAATGCTGCCACGTTCATTAGACGGGGGCAAGAAAAGGGATGGGGTAACCTGATGGAGGGCAAGCGGTGGTTGAGGATGAGAGAGTGAGCGACGGCTTGAGAGGCAGCGAGAGTATGGAAGGGACAATCTCCGCAGCGCCAGCCCTCTGGCAGGCCTGCGTGGACACTTTTTTGATGTCTCGGCAATTCGGTCAGGCTCAGTTTGACGGGACACGCGGGACAAGCATAGGGCCCCATCTGATCAAACTGAACCTGATATAGTGTTGGACTGAATTTTATTGTGCGTGTGCGTTCAAGATTTCGTAGATTTAATCAATAAGATTTGAATTGAGAAACGAAGACTTCCAATTCAAAATTCTTGGGTAAATCGATAGGTAACGACCTCAAAATGTGGATTATTTGCATTTTTAATAAAAATCCATTAAATTTAACGTATCACCCCTTCTTTATAGCTGTTATTTTCTTTGAATTCTCTAAATCACGCTTATTTGGATTTTTTCTTATTTCTTTGAATTTCCAAAATCACATTTACAGACCTCGCCACTTGACGAAACAGTATGAAATGGGTGGGAAACAAGTATTCACGGCTTCTCGAATCTTCTCGTCGTGGGCGAGTCTCAATAAAAACAAATATGGCATAAATATTGGCAACTAGACGAAGCTTACTTATCAGCAACTTGGACATGGGCAGTGGGGCAGCGCTGTTTCACGTGTACGGCTGCTTTATCTCGTCGACTGAAACACTTGCTGCACTCCTGGCATCTGTACGGCTTCAGCTGCAAGCCTTCCAAATTATCATCTCCCTTTTCCGTTGACAAAAAGCTCTCGGTAGATTCACTGGAAAGTTATGATTGGAGGCTTGAAGGAAGAAAAGAAAAGAAAAAAGAGCCTTAAGGCAAGCGATGATGTGCTTGATGGCGTTGACGCGAAGAGTAGACTTGCTCTGCTTCTTTTCACCGCCAGGGAAAGAAATGTTGGAGGCGCAACGTCGGCAGGGAATACTGTAGCGCTCATCCGATTTCATTTCTATATCTTTTTTACAAATGGCAGATGCTGGTTTTGCTTTGGATGCGAGTTCAGATGAGTACCAAGAGCACTCTCTTTCCTCCTCTTGCCACAACAATGAGGTTTTGGCAGGGCTTGCCGATTCACACGGCAAAGATTCCTCCTCAGCCACTGTCTCAGATTCAACTGCTACTGCTTTGTGCCCAGTTTCTTTTGTGGCCAGCTCTTCTATTGTTTTCTGCCCAGTTTCCGAGGCACTAGCAGCTGCTAAGAGGGGTTGAAAATCCAGCCACATCACTTCCCCACGCCTTCAAATGTGTGTCTAGGAAAATAAGAGCAGGAGAGAAGGGAAGGGCAGTAAACGTGGGCGGGAGCAGGCCATGTCCGAGGCTGAGGCAGTGAGCCATGGCATGGGTGAAGTGGAGGACGCGGTAGACGCAGTCTTTGCAGGCCCACTGATGGCGCAGGTGCGAGCCCAGATGAACGCGGAGGTGATGCAAGGCCAGCTGACTCCCCGCCACCGCTGCTGGACATTTAGGACAGTTGCGGAGTTGCATGCTCTTCAACTCTCCACTATCCAGAATCAAACAAATGCCTAGGATGATGGTTTTGTGGTCTTGTGTGCATAGCAAATGGGATAAGAAAGCAAGCTGATTTCAAGGCACATGTGCGGAAATGTTTTTATTGAAAATTAACCCTGAATTTTGTTTACATTTTTTCTAACGTAGAAAATAAAAATCAATTGCTGTAGTATTGTGCTTTGCAAAAAGCGTTACTTTTTGAGAAGGCAGATATATCAGAATAATAGAACTTTTTAGGTTCCACGAATATTGCATTTTAATTTCGGGTTTTTCATTTTCATTTCATTCAAAAAGCACTAAAAGTCTCGTAACAGTCACCAAATGCTAATTTTCTTATATCACTCCTATTCTTAGCCAAAGAATAATGCTCGGTTGTTTAGTAATGCCGACTGAATACGTTTTTCGCCTTCGGCGAAGTCGGGGGCGTCATAACAACAAGCAGACAATCAAAAACAATTGTTATAACAAAAAGAGAAAAGTGGCTAAAGATCATGCAGCTGGCTTTCGTACCAGCCGAGAAGGAAGATGGCAGCGAATCCAATGAGAAGTCCTAGGCTCTGGAAGAATAGGTTCACGTACCACGACATGCCCGCCCCCATTCCTTTCAGATGACCCAGCTGCAATCATCATACCCTCTCATTCAAATCTGCTTCTGCCAAGTCTGCTTCAAATTTCTCTTTTCTTCCAAGAAATGACCAACCATGTCCACGAGTGCGACATAGATGAACATGCCGGCAGCCAGTGCGAAAAGCCAGGGTCGAATTTCGTCATTCTGACCCAAAGTAATTCCTGGCAACGCTTTCCCCTTGGTTAGAAGGAATGTGAAATGTGGAATGTGAAATGGAAAAAACCGATGTAAAGCCCGGCAAAAGCGGTCAAGGCGGAGGCGAAGTTGAGCAGCAGCGCCTTCCACACACTCATCCCTGTGTCCAGCAGCACCGCAAAGTCTCCGATCTTTAACCACCATTCCTCATCCCCATTTTCTCTTGCAGCTTCCGATATCTCTTTTTATGCTGGGTGTAGAAAAAGGTGGGGCTCTTAGCTGAACCTCATGCGGAAGTTCGTGGCAGGCGACGGCGATGAGAGTGGAGAGGCCGGCGGCGTTGGACTGGGTGAAGGCAGCACCAACGGCGATGCCATCCGCCAGGTTGTGCACCGCATCGCCAATCAGGATCATCCAGGCCACTGCCTTGAAGCCTGGAGTAGAACCCCTATCTTAGCCTAGGTCTATAATAGAAGGGCTCCGGCCAACCACAGCAGAGCTCCGGCTCGTCGGGAGCGACGGCGTGGGAATGGCCGTGGCCTCCGCCTGTTTGCTTCTTCTCCGTCTCGATCATTTCGTAGATCTTCGGCGTCTCATTGGCCTGCATTGACTCATCGATCAGTTCTATGAAAAGCACTCGTCATCATGTTTTACGGACATGGCACTGCATGCATCTCAGTGCGATAAACTCAATCGTATTACACCTTTATGAATCTATTTAAAAACAAGGTATTCTCGGCTGTTGCCAAGAGGTGCGCGGCCTTGTCCACCGCGTTAAGCAATGAAATAAATGAAGAAAAAGCATTGATTATCAAACAACATTAAATAAAATTTTCATGGGTCTAATTTTGGTTTCTGAGGCATTTAATGCGATTTAATAAAATAATAATAATAGTTAAATGCAATTTTTCGAAAAGATTTCGAATTTTATGGTTTTCATTTTCGAGGTTTTTTGACCATAAATCAAGAACCAATCAAAATGGCGGCGATCGCAAAAAAAACGCCCCGAGCCACCACCCAGACGGTTCTTCATGCAAAAAATCAGCCCATTTCGTTGAGAAACCGCGGAGTACGGTCTGTTCACACACATATATATATATATATATATATATATATATATATATAACTGGTACCATCGGCAAGCCAAATGTGGGCCTCTTTTCTCCAAATTTTGTAATTGCCTCGAGCAGAAAGTCAAGGAAATTTATCTACTACTTGTGGAATCTGCTGCTTGGACAGTTGCATTTTGTTTTTGGCGCGCAGTTCAGTGTCTCTTTCCATGCGCGCCCAAAAACAAAATGCAGATGACGCAGCAGATTCCACAAGTAGTAGATAAATTTCCTTGACTTTCTGCTCGAGGCAATTACAAAATTTGGAGAAAAGAGACCCACATTTGGCTTGCCGATGGTACCAGTTATTTCTTCCACTTTTAATATAGTGTAAGATGTATAAATACAAATTTATATTATTTTATAACATATGAAAAAAAAATAAAAAAAATAAACTCATTAAAAAATATAACAAACATAAAAGAATCGAAAATATATTAAGATATTATTGGATAAAAAAATAAATAATAAATAAAAAACAAAATTATTTTAAAAAATATAACAAAGAGAAAAGATTCGAAAATCAAAAATACAATAAAAATTTATTGGCAAACTAACATATTTTTATGAAATTTTCATGATTTATACTTAGGGCAATCGATTTTGGGAAAAAAGAGATCTAATTTTGACCTGCCGATGGTACCAGTTGTTTTCTCAACTTAAAATTTCCAAAATAAAATAATTGCCTAAGAAGGATTCGAACCTCCCAGATTCAACCAGCTGTTCATTCACTTAGACCACTACGCCACTGGTGCATATGCGTTGTTGTTTAACTGAAGGCTTATGAATAAAAGTCAATACATGAGGTCCAAGGACCCGGGGGGATGAGTGGGGGAAGAAATGAATACCTACTATCGTCCATTGAATAGATGCGGAGAAGAAGAAGGAGAAGAAGGAGAAGAAGGAGAAGGAGGAGTTCGTACAAATGGTTTTTTACAAATTTTACTACAATTCTGCAACTTTTCAGCAATTTCTCGCGAGTTTTGGTCAATTTGATGATGCTCTTTCCAATGCAAAAAGAATTAGAAAGATTGAAGCTCCCTGTGACGAGCTAGAGCCTTATCAAAATTGAGATCTAGCAATAGCCCCCAAAACGTACACCTGGGTCGAAAAGAGGGGCTGGGCGCTGACACTTCGCTAACGCTCGCTCGCGTCAGCCCAATATATGCGGAATGACGGACGAAAAATAGGGTAACAGCTTAAGCGGGCCTTGGCCGCCCGCCGCTTCGGGCAGGGCGCCAGAGCTCCTCCGGCCTCCGGGCACGGGTGCTACGGCCCCTACGCTTCGCCTAGCATGCTTCGCATGCTAGGCTACGCTCCGGGGCCTCCGCACCCATGCCCTCCGGCCTCCGGAGCTCTGGCTGCCCTGCCCTCCGCGGCAGGCGGCCTGCGGCCGCGCAAAAATTCTTGGCTCTTAAAGCATGCAGTGGGGAAAGCTGACCTGGAAGGAGTGATTCCTGCGACAGCCTGGGGACTCCGGACAGGCCTTGGCTGGGTCATAGAGGCCGGGCTTGGGCCACCAGAAGCGCCCGCTGCCCCAGCCCGCCTCAAGGCCAGCTGTGAAGGTGTGTGGGGGAGTGAATGGGTGGAGAGTGAACAGGAAGGTGATAGCCGGGCGGTGCAAACTGTGAGTCGGAGTAGTAGCCCACGTAGCCGGTGTAGTTGGGCTGCGGTTGACTGTACACCTGCACTGCATTCTCTCTCCAACGCTTTCAAGGGTGCAGTGGCATAGCAGAAACCCGAAATCTGATACATGCAAATAAATTGCAGCTAGGATTGACTATAACATAGACATGCAGGTGTGGCTGATGGGGATGTGGAACCGGGAATGATTGTTGGCCATTGGCTATGTAGATGGGGTTTGGCTGAGGGCTGGGATAAACAGAAGCTGCCCCTTTGCTGTTCACAGAGGTCAGTGTCTCCTGCGTTGCTGTTTCGGACATCTTGGCTTCCTGCAATTCTTTCTTGTCCTCAGGTATGTGTTCTTGAGTTTCTCACAATCAATTCAAATGATTCCGCATTTTATGCACCTCTTTTGAATTAACTCCCCTGAGTGGGAGAGAGAAAAACTGGGATAAAGCAAATGTGCAAGGTGTCTCTGGTCGCAGAACTCAGGTTCAGAGTGGCTTGTGTAAACAGGACTGATTCCCTCAGTGGGTTTGGAGGACGCAGAGAGAGAGAGAGAGAGAGAAAGTGAGAGAGAGAGGGCAAATTAGCACTCGCCTTCTCCTACCAAGCACGCCTCAATTGCGGCCGCCATTTTCTACTCTTTTCCACTTCTCTACCCACACTTTCCCCCTCTTTAACTCCCTCTCTCCCAAGAAAGTTGGAGGCATTCCATCCTGCTACTGAGACATAAGGAATGCTCTTTTATTTACTAGTGCTTTGCTCCATTTCTAACATATGTTAGACTAGAACCAAAAAGCAATATTTAGCCTATATTGACCAGGAGGTTTTGGTCAAAAAGGAAAGGAAGCATTTTAGACCTATTTATTGTCGGCAGCATTTTGGACTAGAATATGCCCAAATTCGAGAACAATTACGAGGAAAAATGATTAAGTTGGGAGTTTCGGGTCGGTAATGGAGCCTGGGGAATCGGAGCTTGGAGATTTAAGGATTTATTTCCCACACAACCTCGCAGTGTTTGCGGGAGCGTTAGACGCATTCTTTGAAAATTTTTTCTGTTTTCCGTGAACAGAGCAAAGTAATGTCATTAGCATAAAAATTTTTGTGAAAATGCAGTCACAAATATACTGTTCTTCCCACTTCATGAATTACTCATTTCTTGATTCTACTTGGGTCAAAACAAATGAGAACCTTGCGAGCTTTGGCGACGCCAGTAGCGATGCTTTCGAAGAGGAAGAAGAGAAACATGGCGGCGAAGATTACTCCCATCTTCACTAGGCGGTCCTCAATTCGATTCCCTATGAGTCACAAAAACTTACCATTGTTATGTTTTTTCAATAATTCAGACATTTTCTGAGTCAGCTGAAAAAGGGCCTACCTTTTCTTTGACCACTTCATTGTCATGTTCATGATCGTCGTGCTTTCCTGCTTCATGCTCATGTCCCTCATGATCTCCATCATCATGTTTTTCGTGCTCATGCTCTTCGTGGCCGTGGCCGTGATCATCGTGATCACCCTGGCGCTTCCTCCTTTTTCTACCTGTATACTACTGGGTTGCAATTTGCAGGTGTAGTCAAATTGTCTAGGAATGAAGGAGTGAGGAGGTGAGGTAGGGCGTAGGGCTTTGTAGACGGAGCGATTAGAAGAGGAGGGGCGTGGAGCCCCTAAGCAACCAGCCCTGGCTCCCTCCATAATCACCCTCCTGCTTCTTCTCCACTACGTCCCACACCCTGTTCTAGCTGGCGATCTACCCGAAGTCATAGACGAGGATCGAATCCCTTTCAACGCCACCACTCCGCCTACTATCGTCCCAGAGAACGTTGGCCACTTGCCCCATTTTGGAGCTAAGGAGGTTTAATAGCAACAGAAATGTTTCAACTGTTAATTGGGGCCTAAATTCGTGAATTATTACAATTATTTCGTGAATTATTACAACTCGAATGTGTAGTATCTGACAGGAAGAAAAATCGGGGATGCTGCTAAGCTCGATGGGGCTGTTCCTGGTGATTCTGGGCTCCATGATCGGGATGATAATGTCCATCATGCTCCTCCCACTGGACCCACCGCTGGTCATCCTCCTCGTCATGAGCGTTCTGGCCGCTGTTTTCCTCGCCGCCCTCATGCTAGCTGCATAGACAGAGAGAGAATTCGCCTACCTTCTTCCTGCTCCTCGTGATCATCATGGCCGTGATCGTGGTCATCGTGCTCATGGCCATCCTCATCCTCCCCATGCTCCTCGGCATGGCCACCTTTCGCTGCTCCATCACCATGGTGCTCAGCATCTTCATAGCTGCCGTTCGACAAACGGTCGCCTGCAAAAACATTCACCCCTTTTCCCATCTCTTCCACTGACCATCCCCGGCCCTTATTGCAGCTATTGAAGCGCCAGCTTGTTCAATCTGTGATAGCTTTCTGCTATGCCTAGACGCATTCCGTATTAAGAGAGAGATTTCCATTATGAGATGGAGTTAGATGATAAAGAATAGACCGAGTGAAAGAGCTGCTGGAGGAAGAGAAGGGGAGTTTTCGCAGACCTCCGTAGAGCCATGATCGTGCGCATGAAGTCCAAGCGTCTCAACCCACCAGCATTCCCATCTTATTCACTTTAGTATATCAAGAATGCCTGATCTGAATATTGCGAATGTATGCCGTATTTCTACTGTAAAACACGCCAGGTTAAGGCAACATCAGATAATTTCGAAGCATAATTATTGTTCCATTGTCCCAAAATGTTTGTCATCAATATATTTTAGCTCTGAATATTTGACAAGATTTTATATGAATGAGTAAAAAAACAACTTATAAATTATCTCTGAAAAATAATTAAATCAATCAAAGTTTTGAGCTAATTATAGTTGAATGATTGTGCGAAACTGCAACTGGTTCTGTAATGTAAGTTAGAAGGGAAGTTAATGTCACGTAGGGCACGAGGTGCATTAGCGCATCACCGACGAGCGTGGACACAGCCAGTCCCACGAAGACCTGAAACCCTTTCTGCAATGTTGCCCACGTCAAACGTCAAGTCAAAAGAAATCCTGTGGATGTTCATACAATTGAAACTATTGCATGAAGCCAACTTTCTAGAGGTCATATTTATTTCGAATGACATAAAAATGTGGTTGAACCAGCTGACCTGCATCCATAGGCCTCTGGAGCGCAGTCGAAGACAGGGCAAAAGGACGGCTCCCACCAGTGACAGCATCGATATCGCCAATATTCCAAGCGTCCCGTACAAATAGGCTCAAAACAAACTTTTCTAAAACTGAAATTCTTGCGTAAAACTTGACAATCCTAAACTCTGCAGCAGTAAAAGCAGTTATTTTTCCGGAATTGCCAAAACTGAGCAAATATTCTTATGAAACCATGGAGACTACTTTTTCTGTAACTATTTACTCGGAGGCAAGCATAAGCCAACCATCTTTGAGGTCACGAGAGCAGCTCATGGCGTTAGTTCACTGCACTGACTCCTCCTTGGTCAGACACCAATAATTCGAAGCGCTATCCTTTCTCCAGCCTCAAAATATTGCCCACCTCATTCTGTTGAAGGGGCGCGGATCCGCGGAAATGAAGAGACTCGCCCACGAAGAAGACTTGCGTGAGGGAAAGTAAAGGGCGTGTGTTTGAATGTACAATGGGCATGCGTTGGAGCGGGTGGAAAAGGGCCTGGCAGGTGGGCAAGGGAGGATGGGCGCATTATGGGACGGGAGGCGGACGGGGGCTGGTGGGGGTATGCGTGCGGTCTGCTACCGGCCACCTCTATGAAGGGAGGGGTTCAGCGTACTCCCTCATGAGTCATCTCATTCACCTTTTGCCCGCCTACCGGTTCTCCCCGCCCTACTCTCTGATTCACTGCCGCTTTTCAGGTTTGTAGCAGGATGAAACTATACAGCCAAAAACAGCTAACCTTGCGAAAGTTGTCTGCTAGTCAAAAATGTCGCAGAAGGGAAAGGCAGAAACCGGTTGAAGGAAGGAGGAGAGGAAACTTGGGAACTGGGGCGTCAAGAAGACCAAAGCTTTGAAAAAAGGGATGAGCCGAAAACTCGTCCTCATGTTGACACTTGAAATCACACAGTCAGCTAAATAAGCATTTTCAATGGAATCGCAACCGCATGCGCATACTGAATACCAAATATTGGAAACGCGATACACTGAAAAACATACCAGCACATTTTGGAAATGTTTTGCAACATCAAACACCGCATTCGTCAGAAGCTATAACGAAATCTCAAAGTTGGAAACTGCCATAAGTTGACTGCTGAAAGCAGCAGAGAGCTGTGAGAGGCGACAGTGATGATGAAAAGGGGTGAAAAGAAGTGGGGAAGAAGTCTCTAAATGGCAGGAGCAGAGCAAGGAGGAGCGGTCGCGCTCATTTTCAAGTGCACCCCTCACTTATCTTGCGCCGCCTAGACAGGGGAAACTTCGCTTCCCGGCATACCTGAGCTAGGCCTACTTTGCAACAATTCACCTGTCTCCTTTTGCCTCTTCCCTTTGCCCGAAAGATTTGTATAATGAAACAGACGAAAAGTTTTCATGTGCTACAATATCGCAGATCCGATTTAGGCTAATGCTGTCTAGAGAAGAACACTGTTTAGCTTCCTATCATGCTAACTAGGAACATGAAGTCTAGACAGATTAGCATTGCCAATCAAATTCGTTACCTGCCCATTAGTTCTTATGCGTCAAGTGAAAAGCTTACTACATTTGTCTTAAACATTTTAAAATACAAAAGCGACGCTGCTAAAGTTTCAATTCAGGCAACGATAAAAAAATCAAGCATCAAAAATATTTTATCCAGTCATTTCAAACAGGCGCTAAATCCCTGGTCTCAACAGCACGGGCGATGTGGGGCCTTAAGAGCCTCAGTGGCTGGGCAACGCGTGTAGGTATTCCAACAACCTTCCCTTTCTGCCACTTTCCCCTCGCGCTTTTTTCTGCCCCTTTGATGTGTCGGAAGTGGGGGCGCAGCAGAAGGCAAACGATGGAATAGGAAGGATGCAGCGGTCGAATTCGGAGAGCAGTTCACCGGCTGTGGGCGGGCGCACTCCGGAGATGAGCCTCTACGACAAGCACCGCAAGCCGCACAAGCTCATCACCGACGCCACCGAGATCGTCATCAGCCCCCGCAGCCTGGACTCCGAGCTCATGTGCCCCATCTGCCTGGACATGCTCAACACCACCATGACCACCAAGGAGTGCCTGCACCGCTTCTGCCAGGAGTGCATCACAACCGGTTCATCCTTTATTCATGCTTTTCAAAGCCTTCCCCCTTTGCATCCTCTGCTTGCCAGCACTTCGAAACGGGAACAAGGAGTGTCCGACCTGTCGCAAGAAGCTCGTTTCCAAGCGCAGCCTTCGACCCGACCCCAACTTCGACGCCCTCATCGCCAAGATCTACCCAAACAGGGAGGAGTACGAGGCCATGCAGCAGCGCGCCTTCGCCAAACTCACCCAGCACTCCAACCCCAAGGCTTTCCAGGACGCCATGGAGGAGGGCATCAAACAGCAGGTTCCCTTCCACCTCATCCATTCCTCAGCGGAAAACATGAAATGACGACTTTGAGGCGCAGCAGCGGAAGAAGCTGAAGGTGGACATGCGAGACTTTGAGAACCTGAAGAAGCGCGTGCGGAGGCCAAAGCCGGGCGGTTCAGCCAGCGCCCAAGAAGCTGGCGAGGAGGGCGGCGGGGAAGCCACCCGAGAGAGCAGCCTTGAACCCTCTGCCTCCGGTACCCACTTTACTTCTCCCACCATCAGTTTTACATCGTGCAAACAGAACATACATGTCCCGACCCCATCCCGCCCCCCACCGCCCCACCCCGATTTTTACCAACCAACTCCATTTTGACAAATTTTTGGAAATTTGTCAGTCAAAAATGCAATAAAATCAACCAACTACCCAACTTTGATCACAATTTAGGGACCGGTGGGGGGCGGGGTGGGTAAAACCAACCAACTGCGGGGTGGGTTCCATCATGGAGGTGTATTTAATATGGAGCGATCACTCTTTAACATGGGGACGGGGGCTAAAAGGCGAAACTCCAAAAGTTATAACACAGGGGCCTCTGAATGACCTTTTGTTGACGGCTGCTGTGGGTCGTAGGAAGCACCTACAGAGACGTTCTTGGGCTCAAAAAAAGACCCCTTAATCCTATGGTGTCAATACTTTGCCGGACAGTTTATTGTCACCGGTTAGGCTGGTTGTCAATCTTGGACTTTGCCGGAGAAAATGCCCCAGGACTTTGCCGGAGAGTGTGCGATTTTTTTCTCCGGCAAAGTCCAAGGTGGGTAACCCAATAATGACCCTGGACTTTGCCGGACATTTCTAAAAATTCTCAATTTAATTCTAAACTCTCAATACATAATTCTCAATTCTAAAAATTTCTAAATACATCAGTACAAATATGATGGAGTATAGTTAGTCTATACCGAGTTCGTCATGCTACTAGTTAGTCTGCCTACTGCCAGGAGTAGTACTAGGATACTGTTTCTTAGGAGCCCCTTAGGCTTAGTCAAAATGCGTGTATACTGTGGCAGTACCACCCATAGTTGCTTAGGAGCCATGATCCATACTGTGGCAGTACCACCCATAGTTGCTTAGGAGCCATGGTCCATACTGTGGCAGTACCACCCATAGTTGCTTAGGAGCCATGATCCATACTGTGGCAGTACCACCCATAGTTGCTTAGGAGCCATGGTCCATACTGTGGCAGTACCACCCATAGTTGCTTAGGAGCCATGATCCATACTGTGGCAGTACCACCCATAGTTGCTTAGGAGCCATGGTCCATACTGTGGCAGTACCACCTATAGTTGCTTAGGAGCCATGATCCATACTGTGGCAGTACCACCCATAGTTGCTTAGGACAAATATGATGGAGTATAGTTAGTCTATACCGAGTTCGTCATGCTACTAGTTAGTCTGCCTACTGCCAGGAGTAGTACTAGGATACTGTTTCTTAGGAGCCCCTTAGGCTTAGTCAAAATGCGTGTATACTGTGGCAGTACCACCCATAGTTGCTTAGGAGCCATGATCCATACTGTGGCAGTACCACCCATAGTTGCTTAGGAGCCATGGTCCATACTGTGGCAGTACCACCTATAGTTGCTTAGGAGCCATGATCCATACTGTGGCAGTACCACCCATAGTTGCTTAGGACAAATATGATGGAGTATAGTTAGTCTATACCGAGTTCGTCATGCTACTAGTTAGTCTGCCTACTGCCAGGAGTAGTACTAGGATACTGTTTCTTAGGAGCCCCTTAGGCTTAGTCAAAATGCGTGTATACTGTGGCAGTACCACCCATAGTTGCTTAGGAGCCATGATCCATACTGTGGCAGTACCACCCATAGTTGCTTAGGAGCCATGGTCCATACTGTGGCAGTACCACCTATAGTTGCTTAGGAGCCATGATCCATACTGTGGCAGTACCACCCATAGTTGCTTAGGACAAATATGATGGAGTATAGTTAGTCTATACCGAGTTCGTCATGCTACTAGTTAGTCTGCCTACTGCCAGGAGTAGTACTAGGATACTGTTTCTTAGGAGCCCCTTAGGCTTAGTCAAAATGCGTGTATACTGTGGCAGTACCACCCATAGTTGCTTAGGAGCCATGGTCCATACTGTGGCAGTACCACCCATAGTTGCTTAGGAGCCATGATCCATACTGTGGCAGTACCACCCATAGTTGCTTAGGAGCCATGATCCATACTGTGGCAGTACCACCCATAGTTGCTTAGGAGCCATGGTCCATACTGTGGCAGTACCACCCATAGTTGCTTAGGAGCCATGTCCGGCAAAGTCCAAGGTGGGCAAGCCAATATTGACCCTGGACTTTGCCGGACACTACACTTTACCTCCGGCAAAGTCCACGTTGGCAACCCATATGTCCGGCAATGTGACAAATTTTAGGAATAGTCCGGCAATGTACTGGAGGGAATCCTATTTTCCGAATTTCCAAACAGTTTGTACTCAAATGGTCATGCGAAAAAATTATTCCAAAAAAGCGAGGGTGGCACTTTCTCCGATGGCCTGCTCTCAGCGGTCGGTTACCCAGGCTGCTAATGTTTCATGGTTTAAGTGGTACACAAGGGTCAGAAAGCAAATAAATACAACCACAATTCATTATTATTAGTCGCAATTGTCAATTGACCAAGTTACCCAATGAATTGATGTTACAATTTTTAATAATTACCTATTATTACACAGGGGAGTTTTGAATATCACTTTATAACGTGTAGGTATATAAAGTGATTGCTCAATATATATAGCTCGCTGGTTCCATTTTAAATAGGGACACGAATGAAACAGAAGGACCATCATTTATGCTAAATAATGAGCGGATTTGAAGGATGTTTTGAAACATCAGGCGCTGAAGTAGTGGATTGCAGAGGCCAGCGGAACAGCTGGCTCCGGCGCGGCTTCGTTGGGGGCGATAGAAGTGGAGCTGATCCTGCGACCGCACCCATCGCTGGACGCCAACCCGGCGCTGACGAACCCGCTGCGTCAGACGCGCTACCTCAAGACCACCGGCAACGCCAGCGTGGACCACATCGCCGAGTACGTCGGCATGCGTGTTCGCCTGGACACCGGTATATATTCTCTTCTTCAGCCTCTCCTTCTCTTTCTTTGCCTCATACGCTTCGCTTATTGTCAAGTTTGAACTGCTTGGTACATTGATTGAATAGTTAGTGTGAGCATAGAATGAAAGATGATTGCAGAAGAGTCGCAGCGATTGGCAGAGGCAGGGGGCCAGCAGCTGTCAGCACCGACCAATGCAACCTCTGCATTTCGCATATTCATCAACCCCGGCATCGGCTCCAACCGACCCTTCATTCTCCTTGACGGCAGTCTCACTCTTTCTGAGGTTTTGCCACTTATTACAATTTTATCTATCCTTCAACTGCTCTTGTTTCGCACTGCTCGCTCTACTAGGCTAGGTTCTGTTGTTTTTCATACCTAATCGCTAACTCGTTGTCAACCCCAGGGTTGAGCTCATTTATTTGCCAGTAATGAAACATCAATCTCCCGATCAGGGAATGGGTGGTGGGAAGCGAAGGAAAGGCGTGGTTCGCTTGAAGGTGCGGAGTCGGCACTGGAAGGTGAAGCGACCGTTGGAGCTGCAGTTTGCCCTGCGAGACTCGGAGCTGGTGGGCAACGGCCACGCGGATCCCTCCCCCCTCCCCAGTGTTCAAACTGGCAGTCTGTTTGGCTCCAGCGGTGCCACCTAAGCCCCTCCTACTTTCCTCCCCGCCTTTGCTACGAGTATTCTCCCTCCCGTTTGGCCTCGTACAAAGGGCTCTTTTGGGATCTCGCCGGCCTGTCTCAATGCACTTCTGTCCTCTTTCAAATTTATTCATTTCTGTCCTGATCATAAAAAGAAGCCAGTCAATAATGAAACAGGCAGACTGCTTCGGGTTTTTGGCCAACTCAATCGAGAACTTCGGCGATTTCTCCACTACCCAGGCACTCATCGCCGGAGTAAATGACGCAGTACTGCAACCATGGGTGCTGGGCCACAGACTGAAGCAAGGAAAGCAGAACCTGGCCCGGAGCAACGGCCCTGAGGCGATAGTCACAGGCAACCTCCAGGCCTCCTTCTGGCAATGGCAGAACTCGAGCAGCCAACGGTTCCATGCCCCGTTGAATGGCCACTTTGCACCGCAACTCACTGCAACCCTCCTACTCACTAAGCCCATGTTTTAGGCTTAAAATTTATTTTCATTTTAGCCTAGAAATACTAATGTGAGTGTGCGTCCTGCTTCAAAGTTTTGATTTCTGCTGCAGAGAAAAGTTGACCAGCAATCGGTCAGAAGTGCATTCCATTCTTTTCTGAGGCATACCGATTGGATTGAAGTTCAGATGGCGGCTCTTCCGCAATCCAGACGGGAGGATCGGTGCGAAAGCGACGTTTGAAGAGTGCTGGGTGCGCCGAGCCACGGCAGACTCCCACCTTAGGAGGAAAACATAATCTGCCGAAAAAAGGCTGGCGAAAGATAGGCCCGCGGGGGGGGGGGGGGGGGGGGGGGGGGGGGGGGGGGGGGGCGGGGGGTGGGGGGGGGGGTGGGTTGTGGTGGGGGGGGCTGGGTTGGGGGGCGGTTTGGTTGGGCGTGGGGGGGGGGGGGGGGGGGGGGGGTGGGCGGGGGGGGGGTGGGCGGCGCCGTTTTCGGGGGGGGCGGGGGGGGGGGGGGGGGGAGGCAGAAAAAATTATGAGATAGCAGAGCTCAGCTCAGCAGAGATAGATCAGCAGAGCTAATGTGGAATGGGATTATTCCGTTGGGATGTAGCCTTAGAGTTGAACCTGGTCGATAAAGTCCTGAAAGTTGCGCTTGCCGATGAAGCAAATGCCGCGGCTCTGAAACACTGTTTAAATCAAGAAGCGGGTTAAAATATTCTGCTCCAACTTCTTCCCTCTCAGCCTGCACAGATAGACCAAGCTTCCTTGCTTCTTCTCGCACCTATATTCGATCTAATGCTTCAGTAAAAATTCAATGTAAACTGAGGAAAACGTCTGGTTTGAGTGCATGGGCTAGGGGAAACATCGTTCGCTGCAGGGCTGCCTGTGGAATCTGTGATAGAAACCCGCTTTGATCCTTGAATGTGTCTGCAAATCAAAGCTTGCCAGGAATTGTGAACCAAATCTTTTCAAACAATTTTTCAAGTGCAACCTGTGGGCCTGAAGAGTCTGGCCTTGACACCTGGATGTGCATGCTCCAGGAATTCCCCAAAACTGCTTCTCAAGCAATCCAGGAAAAAATTTCCTGAGCTGCCAGCATAAAGTGAAGTAAGAAAACCTGGCATAGTGACCGGTGGCCAGAGCGTCCAAGCCGAGCGTTTGAAGGACGTGATTGGAGAAGGCGGAGAACTTGAGGTCCCGGTTGCACAGGACGTCCACGTTCCTCGCCCTCCCCATCTTGTATCCATCCAAAAGATGCCTCAAAAATACAGCACACCTGCTCATGCTGATCAATAGAGATAAGTGGGTGCAGGTGAACTGGAAAACGTGGTTCCAATAGTGCTGCACAAAGTCCACCTCCGCAAAAGCTAGCCCCAGCTTATCGGCCACCTTTCAATTCATTCAGCTTTATTCACCAACAGCTAGGATCAGTTCAGGCTTCGAAACTTCTCGCATCAGTCTAGATTCTGCCAACTTTGGATTCCTATCTAGAGCCAAGGCCAAGGACTACAGCAAGGGCTGTTCTAGGTTTGCAGTGCCTGTTTTGCAGAGGCTCGATCAGCCTCCAGGGTGCACTGAGAGCCGGCGTCCTCATGGCGGGCGTCCCAGTTCCGCATGAAGACGGCGGTGACGGCGAAGCCTTTGCGGATGAGGCGCGCCGCCGCCACCGCCGAATCCACGCCTCCCGAGACACCCAATCCTACTGTCTTCATTCCTCGATTACCCTGCCCTGTTTCTTCCTTTTCCCCTTTTTTTACATAGGACTAAATTGGTCATTGAAGTGAATGCAATTGAATTGGCCTAGTTCCCTGCTTGTACGCGCAAAGGCATAGTTTTACTTTCAAGAGCCTAGCAGACTAGAACGTGCGCAGATGCAGAAGTGGATCACGATTTGCTAGATTGTGAGTGAGATGAAGTATTCTCGGTGGAATCACTTTTTGACTTCTTTTCCTGAAAAATTCTTTATCAGTTCATCCTTTTCGAGAGGCTAATGAGAAGGACCGGTATCTGTGATCTGGGCTCCACTGGCAAATGCTCCACATTTGAATCACTCCCTTCCCTTCAATTTGGCGAAATAATAAATAACAATTTTTTTTTTTTTTTTTTGGGTGTTTCTTGTTTGTGTTTGGGGCTTTGGGTTGGTGTTTTTTTGGGGGGGTTTTTTTGGTTCTGAAAAGAAAGAAAAAAACTGTGACTTCAAGGCACAATAAGTAATAAATAACAGCTCAAAATGAAACCTCGAAGGGCGATTAATCCTGAGCTGCTCAAATTCCTCCAGCACCACTCTACGGTGCTCTTCGCCCTCTTTCTGCATCGCAAGAAACCTCATGCTCATCCCACAGACTGCATGGAAGTGGAGGGGAACCATGTCAGCATCCTGCTTGTCCAGTAGCATGCGGGCTTTGAGTCGAGCTATCTGCTCCTGCTTCTTCTCAGCGTTCAACAGCCGTCCCTCCTCCAACCTCCCCTCCGTCACCTCCTCCATCAGATACTCCGGCGGCACAATTGCCATCGTTCCCATCTCAAACATTCATCAATTCAGAATAATCTCAACTTTTACTCAAATTGAAGCAATTCAAACTAAGGGGCAGGATATAAAAGCGTGAAACCTTCTCGAAGGGAGAGAAATATTTGAGCAGGCGCAACAGCTTCACTTCTTCTACGCGCTTGACCACCGGGGCCTCCTTCATAGAGCGGGGAATAAGCACCGTGGCGCTCTCCCCCTGCTCCTCCAGCCTTCCCTGTTCATTTCATATTCATTCGACAGCCTTCGTTCAGCCAGCAGCTTCTCCAACCGCACTCCAATGTCCCCAATGGCTATTGGAGAACTATTGTAGGTCTGGGCGTTAGCGATGAGGGGGGTAGAGACCTGAAGAAGTTGCATGGCTTCTCTGAAGGAGAGTTTGCCGGGCGCAATTTCCTCCGCAGCAGGCTCGAAGAACCCGTACTCCCAGTCCGTATGGTAGGCCCCTGC
The DNA here is from genome assembly GCA_030248095.1 of Ptycholaimellus sp. GST1_10. Lineage (NCBI taxonomy): Eukaryota > Metazoa > Nematoda > Chromadorea > Chromadorida > Chromadoridae > Ptycholaimellus > Ptycholaimellus sp. GST1_10. The sequence continues at coordinate 27,152 of JASANA010001316.1, read as the reverse complement.
TTCTGACTCCCTGCCAGCACATTCCATTAGTCCCCCACCCTGCCAGCAGTGCTAGAAGGCTGTGAATGCCTAGTGGGCAGGTCCTTGCGGCGTGAGGGCGGGGGAGGCGGAGGATCCACGGAGTCCACGCGTACGGAGCTCAAGTTCTGCGCTAGCTCTTCGTGCTTCTCCGTCACTAACTGCAGGTTGTGTTGTCAGTTTAGCAGCTGTGTCGTGGTGTTTCAGGCTTGAACAGCGTTTCTACTAGAGCACAACTGAATGATGTTCTCAGTACAGATGCGTATTGACAATTTTAAGACCAGGACCTTTTGAACACGGGGATCAGTTTGCGCGGCGTGAATGTAGGAAGCTTCGGTGGGATGTCTGGGCGCCAGCTCCATGGGCTTCTCCAACTTCTTGGCTGCCCGGTTGACGACGTTGTAGTTGACCAGCCAACGTTTCACCGATGAGGCTGCTGCCCCCATTCCTCTGCTTTCCTCCCGCCTCCCTACATCCTCATCCCATCAGCCATCCCTCGCCTCCGAGCTCTCGCTATTCAAAACTTGCATCAGTCTCTTGGCAGCTGGAAGATCTGCGCACTTGCTTTCCAGTCAGGGTCCCAGTAGAGGCAAGCAAGGGAAGCGCCCCTAGGTCCAGTGTGGGCCTTGAGTGAGGTTGTCCGGTGTCCAGCGGAGACACGCGACACTGCGTCGCCCAATCCATCACCCCTCTCCTATCTTCCCCCCTCTACCCCGAGGCCATCTACTATCTGTCCGGCCCTAGCCCCAATCCTGCCTCACTTCCCCTGCTTCCCTTTGCAGAGAGGTGGGGTGTGGAGGCCTCCAAAAACAGGCCCTTTCATATCATCGGCTGGCTGGTGGGGTGTGTGCGGAGAAAGCGGAGGGAGGTGGGGCATTGTTTGCACCCGGGCACCGCCTACCAGCCCTTTCTTCCCCTTCTCTCTCCTCCAGAGTGAGGGAGGCCAGAGAGCTCCAGTAGGGACACCTCTGGTCAGTCCACAGGGCGCCCATCACCTCTCACTTAGCGCCCGTTTCAGCCCCGCATTCCCTTCTCTCCGCGCCTCTTTTATGGCGGCCAGACTGGTTTGCCAGCCGCTTTTTCTACCCGGCATTCAGCGGGGGAAGGAAGGGGGCATAATTGACGCTTATTTGGCGCCCCCCTTTAGAGAGCCGTTTGCACTTTGCCTTGGCCTTCTACTCTCTCTCTCCTTTTACCTTCACATCCTTGCCCCCTTCCTCTGCCACCGCTACCACCAAATAGGCAGACCGCTTCCTACTTTCATTTCAATTCACCAATCCTTCCAAAAGATTTCCTGATGACAATTGATGGCGAAAAAATGAATGAAATGCAGGGGCAGATGAGCTCAGCGGCAGCTCTGCTGGAAGCCAGCAAGGGCCTGTACGTGAAGACGGACTCTGTTCTGGCACAGCGCCTGCCGCCGCCCTCCCTCAGTCCATTCGGCACCCCCGACGCCATCCCCGCTCCACTCCGCCTCTCACAGCCTCTCCAAACCCCCTTCTTCCAACCCTACACCAGCATCAGCATCAAGGAACCCACCCTTCCTCCTGCCCCTCCCACTCCCACACCTCCGTCCCAGCTTCAACAGTATGCTCTTGTTTCGCCCATTCCTTCATACTAGATCCATACTAGATCCATACCAGATCCATACCAGATCCATACTAAATCCATACTAGATCCATACTGCTTCGAGCCGACCAGTTTCAGCCGTCTATTGCGCCTCATTTAATGTCATCACAATTCTCAATATATGATCCGGAAAGATTCCAGAAATGAGAGTCCAGCCCCAGCCAGAGCGGCCAGTTCACTGAGCCGAGAACGGCGCCTCTCCGCCTTCCGCCCCCTGGCCGAGGCTCGGCGGGCCTTCCAGCACCTGGACGCCGCCACCTCCGCCTACTATCGACAGGCTCTCCTGGCCAAGAGCAGCCCCGACCTACGCCTCCTTCCCTCACCCCTCCACCAGCCCACTCCCACCCGCAAGCGCCAGCCACCGCCCGTCCCGCCCAAGCCCAGCCTCAGTCGCTCCCGCAGCGAAGGCCCCCCACTCTCCTCCCCTCCGCCCCTCCCTCCTCCCTCCTCCGCCGCAGAGCCTCCCAGACGGCTGCCGGAAGGGGAACGGGCTTTCGCGGTCATCTCCCAGCCACTGGCGGCGCCGGCCAAAAGCCAGTTGGTGGAGGCCGGAGGGAAGGAGCGGAGGGCGAGCTTCTTCGACAGCATGGGCCTGAGCGGGAGTGTGTTGGGGAGTCTGGGCAGGGTGGGGAGTGGCGGGAGTGGAGGAGTGCTGCTGGCGTCGGAGCTGGACGGGTCGTCGGCGAGGACGGCCACGGAGACGGAGGAGGCAGAGGCCACGCCCGCCAAACAGCCGCTGTCCATCGTCCATCGCAATGCTCGGGTCATTCGATGGATCCACGACTCACTCCCGGCGCCCCAGGTCACGGGCGGCTGTTGAGGCATGGGAGGAATTTTTTTTCTATTGGTGCCGGTGAGATTTGGAGGAAGGATTGTGATCACTGCCTTGGGCTTTCCACTGACTAAGCGGCAGCTGCTTTTACGGGCTTTAGTTTATCATACTCCAGAGATTTATGCTGTTGATGATTGGAAAACCTTTTGATTTAAATTTTAGCTTGTATTTTGATGTCATTCGTAAAAAGTGACAACTTAGAATTCTTTACGAACCGAGTTAGATTAGAGACCCGCCCTAGAGTTTAGATTTTATCTACCGCTTTACCCGATTGCTGGGGGGGTAGAGGGCTAAAATAAAACAAAAAACGAGCCCATTGCAGCCGCATATGTTGAAAGAACAAACAGACAGCTTCAAACTCGAACCGGAAACCACTTGCGATTTTGCTTGGCCAAAATGATTTTCCAGTTCCTTTTCTCCGCTAATCCCCGTAAATTTCTCTGCTTCCTGCTTTCGATGTTTGAAGACTATATTCTTTTTTACTAAGGCAAAATCGCCCTGGAAATGGCCATGGGAAGGGCCATTTTCATGCTATTTTTAGTAAAATATGTTTACAAACTTTTGCTGACAGCCATAGCTAAATAATTATTTAAGATTTTTACCATGTAGATATAAATAATTGAAAAAATAATGTGACCACGTTTATCGGAACAATGCTCTACATCGAGGTGGAGTTCCACAAGGGCTTGACTAAACATGGCAGACCAGTCTTCTGGTTGATTGTCCTCCCAGCTCTGCTCCCTTCTGTGTAGCCGGAGCAGGGGGTGCAGAAGCTGGTGGTGGTAGAGGATGGGGAAACGGCGTGTGAGCTTTTCCGCCAGCCCACTCTCAACAGCCGCATGCCCGATACCACCGGCGACGTTTCCTTCCTTCAGCTTGTCTGGGCTTGTCTTGTTGATTGTCCTCCCAGCTCTGCTCCCTTCTGTGTAGCCGGAGCAGGGGGTGCAGAAGCTGGTGGTGGTAGAGGATGGGGAAACGGCGTGTGAGCTTTTCCGCCAGCCCACTCTCAACAGCCGCATGCCCGATACCACCGGCGACGTTTCCTTCCTTCAGCTTGTCTGGGCTTGTCTTGTTGATTGTCCTCCCAGCTCTGCTCCCTTCTGTGTAGCCGGAGCAGGGGGTGCAGAAGCTGGTGGTGGTAGAGGATGGGGAAACGGCGTGTGAGCTTTTCCGCCAGCCCACTCTCAACAGCCGCATGCCCGATACCACCGGCGACGTTTCCTTCCTTCAGCTTGTCTGGGCTTGTCTTGTTGATTGTCCTCCCAGCTCTGCTCCCTTCTGTGTAGCCGGAGCAGGGGGTGCAGAAGCTGGTGGTGGTAGAGGATGGGGAAACGGCGTGTGAGCTTTTCCGCCAGCCCACTCTCAACAGCCGCATGCCCGATACCACCGGCGACGTTTCCTTCCTTCAGCTTGTCTGGGCTTGTCTTGTTGATTGTCCTCCCAGCTCTGCTCCCTTCTGTGTAGCCGGAGCAGGGGGTGCAGAAGCTGGTGGTGGTAGAGGATGGGGAAACGGCGTGTGAGCTTTTCCGCCAGCCCACTCTCAACAGCCGCATGCCCGATACCACCGGCGACGTTTCCTTCCTTCAGCTTGTCTGGGCTTGTCTTGTTGATTGTCCTCCCAGCTCTGCTCCCTTCTGTGTAGCCGGAGCAGGGGGTGCAGAAGCTGGTGGTGGTAGAGGATGGGGAAACGGCGTGTGAGCTTTTCCGCCAGCCCACTCTCAACAGCCGCATGCCCGATACCACCGGCGACGTTTCCTTCCTTCAGCTTGTCTGGGCTTGTCTTGTTGATTGTCCTCCCAGCTCTGCTCCCTTCTGTGTAGCCGGAGCAGGGGGTGCAGAAGCTGGTGGTGGTAGAGGATGGGGAAACGGCGTGTGAGCTTTTCCGCCAGCCCACTCTCAACAGCCGCATGCCCGATACCACCGGCGACGTTTCCTTCCTTCAGCTTGTCTGGGCTTGTCTTGTTGATTGTCCTCCCAGCTCTGCTCCCTTCTGTGTAGCCGGAGCAGGGGGTGCAGAAGCTGGTGGTGGTAGAGGATGGGGAAACGGCGTGTGAGCTTTTCCGCCAGCCCACTCTCAACAGCCGCATGCCCGATACCACCGGCGACGTTTCCTTCCTTCAGCTTGTCTGGGCTTGTCTTGTTGATTGTCCTCCCAGCTCTGCTCCCTTCTGTGTAGCCGGAGCAGGGGGTGCAGAAGCTGGTGGTGGTAGAGGATGGGGAAACGGCGTGTGAGCTTTTCCGCCAGCCCACTCTCAACAGCCGCATGCCCGATACCACCGGCGACGTTTCCTTCCTTCAGCTTGTCTGGGCTTGTCTTGTTGATTGTCCTCCCAGCTCTGCTCCCTTCTGTGTAGCCGGAGCAGGGGGTGCAGAAGCTGGTGGTGGTAGAGGATGGGGAAACGGCGTGTGAGCTTTTCCGCCAGCCCACTCTCAACAGCCGCATGCCCGATACCACCGGCGACGTTTCCTTCCTTCAGCTTGTCTGGGCTTGTCTTGTTGATTGTCCTCCCAGCTCTGCTCCCTTCTGTGTAGCCGGAGCAGGGGGTGCAGAAGCTGGTGGTGGTAGAGGATGGGGAAACGGCGTGTGAGCTTTTCCGCCAGCCCACTCTCAACAGCCGCATGCCCGATACCACCGGCGACGTTTCCTTCCTTCAGCTTGTCTGGGCTTGTCTTGTTGATTGTCCTCCCAGCTCTGCTCCCTTCTGTGTAGCCGGAGCAGGGGGTGCAGAAGCTGGTGGTGGTAGAGGATGGGGAAACGGCGTGTGAGCTTTTCCGCCAGCCCACTCTCAACAGCCGCATGCCCGATACCACCGGCGACGTTTCCTTCCTTCAGCTTGTCTGGGCTTGTCTTGTTGATTGTCCTCCCAGCTCTGCTCCCTTCTGTGTAGCCGGAGCAGGGGGTGCAGAAGCTGGTGGTGGTAGAGGATGGGGAAACGGCGTGTGAGCTTTTCCGCCAGCCCACTCTCAACAGCCGCATGCCCGATACCACCGGCGACGTTTCCTTCCTTCAGCTTGTCTGGGCTTGTCTTGTTGATTGTCCTCCCAGCTCTGCTCCCTTCTGTGTAGCCGGAGCAGGGGGTGCAGAAGCTGGTGGTGGTAGAGGATGGGGAAACGGCGTGTGAGCTTTTCCGCCAGCCCACTCTCAACAGCCGCATGCCCGATACCACCGGCGACGTTTCCTTCCTTCAGCTTGTCTGGGCTTGTCTTGTTGATTGTCCTCCCAGCTCTGCTCCCTTCTGTGTAGCCGGAGCAGGGGGTGCAGAAGCTGGTGGTGGTAGAGGATGGGGAAACGGCGTGTGAGCTTTTCCGCCAGCCCACTCTCAACAGCCGCATGCCCGATACCACCGGCGACGTTTCCTTCCTTCAGCTTGTCTGGGCTTGTCTTGTTGATTGTCCTCCCAGCTCTGCTCCCTTCTGTGTAGCCGGAGCAGGGGGTGCAGAAGCTGGTGGTGGTAGAGGATGGGGAAACGGCGTGTGAGCTTTTCCGCCAGCCCACTCTCAACAGCCGCATGCCCGATACCACCGGCGACGTTTCCTTCCTTCAGCTTGTCTGGGCTTGTCTTGTTGATTGTCCTCCCAGCTCTGCTCCCTTCTGTGTAGCCGGAGCAGGGGGTGCAGAAGCTGGTGGTGGTAGAGGATGGGGAAACGGCGTGTGAGCTTTTCCGCCAGCCCACTCTCAACAGCCGCATGCCCGATACCACCGGCGACGTTTCCTTCCTTCAGCTTGTCTGGGCTTGTCTTGTTGATTGTCCTCCCAGCTCTGCTCCCTTCTGTGTAGCCGGAGCAGGGGGTGCAGAAGCTGGTGGTGGTAGAGGATGGGGAAACGGCGTGTGAGCTTTTCCGCCAGCCCACTCTCAACAGCCGCATGCCCGATACCACCGGCGACGTTTCCTTCCTTCAGCTTGTCTGGGCTTGTCTTGTTGATTGTCCTCCCAGCTCTGCTCCCTTCTGTGTAGCCGGAGCAGGGGGTGCAGAAGCTGGTGGTGGTAGAGGATGGGGAAACGGCGTGTGAGCTTTTCCGCCAGCCCACTCTCAACAGCCGCATGCCCGATACCACCGGCGACGTTTCCTTCCTTCAGCTTGTCTGGGCTTGTCTTGTTGATTGTCCTCCCAGCTCTGCTCCCTTCTGTGTAGCCGGAGCAGGGGGTGCAGAAGCTGGTGGTGGTAGAGGATGGGGAAACGGCGTGTGAGCTTTTCCGCCAGCCCACTCTCAACAGCCGCATGCCCGATACCACCGGCGACGTTTCCTTCCTTCAGCTTGTCTGGGCTTGTCTTGTTGATTGTCCTCCCAGCTCTGCTCCCTTCTGTGTAGCCGGAGCAGGGGGTGCAGAAGCTGGTGGTGGTAGAGGATGGGGAAACGGCGTGTGAGCTTTTCCGCCAGCCCACTCTCAACAGCCGCATGCCCGATACCACCGGCGACGTTTCCTTCCTTCAGCTTGTCTGGGCTTGTCTTGTTGATTGTCCTCCCAGCTCTGCTCCCTTCTGTGTAGCCGGAGCAGGGGGTGCAGAAGCTGGTGGTGGTAGAGGATGGGGAAACGGCGTGTGAGCTTTTCCGCCAGCCCACTCTCAACAGCCGCATGCCCGATACCACCGGCGACGTTTCCTTCCTTCAGCTTGTCTGGGCTTGTCTTGTTGATTGTCCTCCCAGCTCTGCTCCCTTCTGTGTAGCCGGAGCAGGGGGTGCAGAAGCTGGTGGTGGTAGAGGATGGGGAAACGGCGTGTGAGCTTTTCCGCCAGCCCACTCTCAACAGCCGCATGCCCGATACCACCGGCGACGTTTCCTTCCTTCAGCTTGTCTGGGCTTGTCTTGTTGATTGTCCTCCCAGCTCTGCTCCCTTCTGTGTAGCCGGAGCAGGGGGTGCAGAAGCTGGTGGTGGTAGAGGATGGGGAAACGGCGTGTGAGCTTTTCCGCCAGCCCACTCTCAACAGCCGCATGCCCGATACCACCGGCGACGTTTCCTTCCTTCAGCTTGTCTGGGCCGCAAATAATTGGGTCTGCAGACTTAGTTTGAAGCTGGACGACAAGTGCTGACCACTGCGATGCAAGATCGCCCTCAAGGCTATCGGCATCTTCTCATACACCTACTCTTTTACACACTTATATCTTTCGTATTTCTTTACAACATCCAATATTCTGGCTTGGCTTACCCAAAAACAATGAAGACTAGGCGTCCAAAATTGCTTTTCGAAGAACTTTGAGAAAGAACTTTGCGGCATCATCAAATCATCCATGATGGGGGAAGGTGATATGTGGCTGTGCTTGGAAGGACTGGTAAGGGGAGGGGACTGCTGGACGCAGTGGAGAGCGTGATGGCGGATTCCCAGAAGGAAATGGAGGCCAAGAAGGGCCAACTTATGACCTAATTTCATTTTAATCCATTTCTGGCACTATCTATGCTTTTCCCCAATCGAGTTTAGGTTTCTAATTTTGTTTGTGAGTCCAGAACCACTGACCATTAGAAGAATTCAAAACATAATGATGTGTACAAATCCACGGCGTTGAGGTAGACTACCCTCAGTACAGACAGGCGTGAGATGGGTTTTAAAATGTATGATTATAATCCCAATGTATGAAACCCTTTATATCGACCAATTGGGTTTCTGTGAACAGAATAAGAGCACGAACCCACTGCTGATTTTGAATTTATAATTAAATTCCATAATTTCATTTAAAAAACCAAAATCGATGCAAGAACCTCAAGATTTTGTAATGTTTATTCTAGCACCTTGCAATTTAATTTCTGCACACAAATTGCTTTCGCTAAAAGTGATATAATTTGATCAGATTAATATTATCCTGAAAATAGCATTATGTTCAATTTGGGCAATAATGTAAAAACAGAACTTTTAATTCTTAGATTAATCTTTTGTTTCAGGCGATTATCTCCAATCCAGCTGTGTCCGGCAATCGTAGCCATGATCGAGCTCATGTTCTACATCGGTTGGTCAACGTGTTGTTTTTTAGAGCTAATCATAAATAAGCTCCAAGGTAGATAAACCAAGGTAGATAAATACCAAGGTAAATTTCCATGTTTTTTATCCCACTAAAGAGAGCACAAAATTTATTTAAATTTTTTTTTCAATAATAAAGACATATGATTATGTTTATGGGTCAATTTTGGGGCGTAGATTACAAAAATCGGGTTCTCATATGCGTAAAAAATTTTTAAATCATGGAAAAAAGGCAAAAACCTTCAAAAACGAAACTTAAACTTAAACTTAAACAGAAAAAACTTAAAGCCCACGCCTGAGCCAGTGTTGTAGATTTAATTTTGGCCTCCTTGGCTTTGTCTTAGTTATGTGAGACACAGTTGCTTAGTCTTATAATGATTAGGCTAGACTTTGATTATGCAAGGATATATGCACAGTGAAGAAGGCTGGATCATTCTCTAGGTGTTTGGGCCTATTTTGGCCATTGGGGTGTTATGTGCCGTTTTGCCCCGTGGTTCCATGGCCCATGACACCCAAAATCAATTTATATAGGAAAACGCCCAAAATTTTTAAAAAGAAAAAAAATAAAGTGAATGTTAAATTGAATAAATAAATAAATGTTAAAAAAAATTTCGAAGTAGTACAATCTTTTGACAAAAAAGGATATATTAATAAAGGGATAAAGGGATAATCCAGGGCACAGCTGCAAATTGGGTGTCTACAATTAGTACCATCGTCAGGCCAAAATTAATGCTATTTTCTCCCAAAAATCGACTGTCCGGAGTGTAAGTCAAGAAAATTTCTGTAAAATAAGTTGTGCCAATAATTTTGCATTGTATTTTTCAAATTCGAATATTTTCTTTTCATCATATTTTTTAAACAAGTTTTTATATATCGAATAAAACTTTACTTAAACATATAATCAACAATATAAAATTTGTATTTATACATTTTATCCTATATTAAAAGAGGAAGAAATAACTGGTACCATCAGCAGGCCAAATGTAGGGCTCTTTTCTCAAAAATTTGCAGTTGACTCGAGTAAAAAGTAAAGGAAATACGTTTTATACTAGTGGAATCTGATGCTTGAACAGTTGTGTGCTCAGAGACACTATCTACCCGCGTGTTTAAACGTGGGCGTCATAAAGTGGGTGTCATATGTCCGAACTGCGTACGCATATGACACCCAGGTCATAACCAAGTCCTTGTCATATAACACCAGGCAAAGAACAACAGAAAGCCTGCTGCTACATGCAGGATGTCATGGGTCGTTTTTTCGGTGTTATGAGTCATTTTTTCGGTGTCAAGCGTCCTGGTGTCACCTGTTGATTTTGCACCTTGACACACGTCGGTGTCATGAGTCGTTTTTTCGGTGTCATGCGTCGCGTTTTTTGTGCCACATGACACCGAAATTCCAGGTGTTACAAGTCGTTTTGGAACGACTTATTGCACCGAAACAGCTCGGGTGTCATAGGTCATGGATTCCCGCTACCACCAAAATTGAGCGGTGCTTACCCTATTCATTCCCACAACATCTGTGCCAAAGCCACATTTGACTAGGGAAGCACGATGGGGCCAGCGCGAGACCGGCTGACGGATGCTGAGGATACGACGTTGACAGAGGCCATGAAAGTGCAGAGATTCCACGCCACTGCCGCCCCTCAAACTCTCAACCAAATCCACCAGGCCGGGTCACTCTCATTCTTCATTCACTTTCTCTTCTCATTCCGTTTCTCCATTTTCAGGTTCATGCAGGGCTCCAACGGCAACATCCCCATCACAACTCGCAGGCATTACATGCCTACTCCGAACATAGCAGTTGGAGGTAAAGGCTTTACCCTATTCCCACATTTAAAAAATCCAATTGAAATTGCCAGGAATGGTGGCGCTAGAATCGGAACTGTTCGCATCTACCTTTACGGTGGATCCGAAGGAAGGCGTTGGGAAGATCCTCAATCGGATTGTCCCCTACTCCTGCAGAATGGTCTCCGTCACGCACACTGTGCTCTGCTCCGAGTTCATCTCGCAGATCAGCACCCATTCAAAGCTCATCGACAACCGTTCACCCTATTATTTTTTAATCCATTGCTCATAAATTCGTCAAATACAGTCCTCTACGCATCCTCCACCATGTCGGAGAAAGCCTTCAACCTCCACTTCAAGTCTACCATCAGCGAATGCATCTACGGCACCTACGGCCTCAACAATTTCATGCTCAGAGACCGCCTACACGTCTTGACTGCCCAGCAACGCAGCCTCAAACTCGACCCGGCCTTCGCCCCATTTCTCGTTCATTTCAATTTCATTTCATTTGTCTTTCTCATTGCAAAGTGAGTTAAATTATCAAAATTGTAGAAATTACAAAAATCGAAAAAGCTCAAATACAAATACAATTGTTTCTAGAACGAGGTGCTGGCCAAGAAGCCTGTCTGGGGGATGAAAGTGGTGCACAAGCCTCTGTTGGCGACGGGGGAGAAGAAGGCCACCGGCCAACGAGACGCCCTCACCACCGGCCTCCTCAACCGCGCCTGCGCCCTCATCCGCCCCATCCTCCTGGCCTCCAACAATGACCCAGAGCAGCGGCACTACATCCGCGAGCACCTGCGGGCCTTGCACTGGGGCTGTCCGGGATGGATGGACAGGTTGTGGTATACTGTACGCCTGGGGCTGGGCGACGAGCCCGTTTCCTAAGCATATAGATAGACGACAGCTTGGAGCGTGGGACCGCGGCCTGCCGGAGAAAGCGGTGGCGGCGGTCGGTGGCTAGGTTGGGCGCCTCGGCGGCTGCGCCAAGGCCTCGAGCAAGAGCGGGAGGGCTGAAAAAGGGAAAGTAGGCCCGTCCCCTTCCGGTGGCTTTGCTGACGGAGTGAAGCTTCTGGGCTCGGGGTTTTTGGACTGCAGACGGAGCGAGGCGGAGTACCTGGGCGCCACCTGCAAAGAGACCTGGAAGAAGACCAACAACGGTGTTGGCTGGGGCTACAGGCATCGCTTCTTCAGCTCTATCTCCTGCAAGCGTCTAGTGGGCCTCTGGCTGTGGTTAAGCCCACTCCTTTGCGGTGCTTCCATTCGTCTGTGCAAGGTGATCGGGGGCTGTGGGAGGAGTAGTTGAAGGAGTTGGAGACGTGCGAGCTGGCCTTACGTCATCGGCCAGACAGAGCGCACACACGGGCCCCTGGCTCACTGCTAAGCCCGTGACTCCTGGGTCAAGTCTTTCCCCCCTCAATACCTACCCTGCTTGTGCGTGGGGGAGGCTGAAGGGGACGTGTGGAGGAGGAGTGTTGGAGAACTGCGTGCGGGAGTCGAGGGAGAAGGAGCTCAACGGGAGCTTCTACAAGGACTTCTGCAACTCCAAGGACACACGCGAGAAGTGGGCCGCTGGCTAGAGTGCTAAGCCCACTCACATCCGGTGAAAGTACTCCCTCTTTGTGGCCGTTGCCAGCTGGAGAGAGTCTGCAGAAGAATGGCGGCGGTGTATCGAGTGGTGTGCGAGGACGCCGTGGACCGCTGCTGCCTCAAGTGCCTGGGCGCGGAGGCCGATGCCAGCCACGCGCCCCATCGACTGCGCTGCAACCGGTGCTGGCGGAAGTTCTGCATCTGGGGACTAGACCAGATGTGGCAGCCGCGGGGTTCGGCGAGGATCGGAATCTGGGATCGCCTCAATGTGGCCATTGCCAGCAACGTCCCGCGGGGCACCAACGTCTTCGACTTCACGTGCCCGCTGTACCAGCTGCAGTACATGCGGGGGACGACGCCGGCGACACTGGAGGACCAGGCACTCAGCTACGGGGTGCCAGTGGAGCGGTCGAGATCCTACCGGGCGCCAATCTATCGCTACATCGGCTACGGGGCTGATGGGACAGGGAGCGTCGCGGCGGCAGCACGGGGCCACGAGCAGCAGGGCTACCGACCGGAGCAAGAAAGGGACGAGGATCGTGGAGGCCGGCGACGGGAGGCGGACCGGCAAGGCTGGGCAGGGCCGGGCTACCGGCCGCCATCGGCCGGGGGCCATGAAGAGTACGAGAAGCGGGGCACCCGGGCAGCAAGCCGGACTTCAGAAAGAAGCAGCCGGGAAAGTCTCAACAGCGTGCTGGCCTGGCTGGTGGATCGCCTGCGGGACAACGACCTGGAGGATGCCAGGCGCCAAGACCCATGGCGGGCGGCGAGCAGGGCGGCCAGGGAGCGAGGAGGAGAGGACAGCGAGGTGGAACAACGCCGCCTTCCCCCCCCTCAGCCGCCAACGCCTCGCCGGGAGCGACGGGACTCCGGGGGACACCGAAGCACACCCCGACTGGACGGGCGCGGCGAGGAGCAGACGAGCGGGCAGAGCAGCGAACAGTCCAGTCGGAGCACCAGTCGACAGTCCAGCCGAGGGAGTAGCTGGCAGCACACCAGCGAAAGCAGCCGGGAGACGAGTCGGAGGATGAGCCCAAGGCGGGGCACTGTCGGGAGCAGTGGCCGGAGCCTCAGGACCAGCGAGCTGGGACGGGCACTGGGCCGTCCACTGGCCGAAGGAAGCGGCACAGGGAGTCGGGCGGCGAGAGCTAGCCGACCGGGCAGTGGAGGCCGGCGAGGCGGTGGAGCCCCTGAACACAGGGAGGCGGACGGGGGTGGCGGAGGCCGCCGAGCCGGTGGAGTCCGGGAGGCGACAGCAAGCGCCAGGAGCAGTGCACGGAGCACTTACAGACGAGAGATGGAAAGCTCCGTGGACGAGAGAAGCGAGAGCAGAGAAGGCCGGCACCGACAACGGGGCAGCGGAGGCTGGCAAGGCGGTGGAACTCCCGGACGCCGTGAGGCGGATGGGGGTGGCGGAGGCCGCCGAGCTGGTGGAGCCCTGGGCAAGAATGGCCGGGAGGAGCAAGCCCGCGGGCGGGGCGGAGACGTGGACCACCGCGGGGGCCGTGGGGGCGTCAGAACGCCGTCGCCGAGCGGGCGTCGCCGGGTCCCGAGACGGGACTCAAGCAGAGGAAGCGGGGGCGGAGGCCCCGGCCGACCACCCAACGGCAGGGGCGGAGGCCCTGGGCGAGGCCCCGACGGCGGGGGCGGAGGCCCTGGGCGAGGCCCTGGCGGCGGGGGCGGAGGCCCTGGGCGAGGCCCCGACGGCGGGGGCGGAGGGCCCAGGCGAGGCCCCGGAGGCGGAGGATCCGGACGAGGCCCAGGCCGCGGGGGCGGCGGAGACCCAGGTCGGGACCCCAGTGGCGGGGCTGGACGGGAAGAGCAAGGCAGCCAAGAGTCGCGGGGCAGCCGAGATCGGGGCCAGCGGCGACAGGACTGGGAGCGCTTTACCGACAACTTCCAGCCGCGGCGGGGCAGCAGAAGCCCCTCCTACCACCGCCATCCAAGCTGGGCAGGGAGCCCAGAAGACAACCGAGGCACGGCAGAGCTGGTGCGGGCGGTGGCAGACCTCATCGGATGGGTCAGGCCAAACGCGGGGGCGGACGGCGGGGCCGGCGGGGCCGGCGTCGCGGGCCGGCGAGACCGGGAGTCCAAGGCGCTGCCAAAGATCAAGCACACGATCGAGAAGTTCTCTGGCAAGGACATCAGCGCCTACCCCTGACATCGCAATTGGATCGAGAACCTGCTGGTGCGGAGCGAGCTGCTGGAGCGGGACAAGTTCTATCACCTCTACAACAGCCTGGAGGGCCCAGCGAGGCTGAAGATCAAGCACCTAGACCCCAACCAGCGAGGAAGCTTCTCGTCAGCGCTGAGGATGCTGGACGCGAACTACAAGTGGGCGGACCTGATAAAGGCGGCGCTTTTCAAGAACCTCTGCGAGTTGGAGCCGGCGATGGATGGGGACCTGGACTCGATGGAGGCCCTGGCGGATGGGCTGGCGGACGTCTACAACCAGCTGGTCAACGCGGGGGTCCCAGAGGTGGTGATCGACGCGTACAGCTTCAACGCCTTCGCCAAGGTCCTGACGGAGCTGGGAAGACTGATACAGAGGGCCCGGATACGGCAGCAGTTGGAGCCAGTGCCACCAGTCCGGTTGATCATCGACGAGCTGAGGGCGGAGCTGAACCTGCTGCGGCATCACCACGCGGTGGGGGCTCCAGGGCCGGCCACGGGGGTGGCCACCTACCTCCTCAAGGCCGACAAGACGCAGAAGGGCAAGCCGACCAGGAACGGGAAGCAGAACGGAAGGAAGGAGAAGCCGGTGGAGAAGCCGGCAGAGGGGCAGCGAGGATGCTTCTTCTGCAACGAGATGGGGCACCGGGCCTACAAGTGCGAGAAGTTCAAGACGCCAGAGGAAAGGCGCAAGCAGATGCTCAAGAACAGGCTCTGCTTCAAGTGCTTGGCGAGCGGCCACCAGGTGAAGAGCTGCGAGCGGGAGAAGCCCTGCTCCAAGTGCGAGGGAGGCCATCACACCCTCCTGCACAACCCAGAATGGAAAACCGGGCGCTCAGAGAAGAAAAAGCCGGACGGGAACAAGAGAGACAAGGACCAGACGAAGAGCAGGGCAACCTGTGCGGCGCCGTCGGAAAGCACGACGAGCGTGCTGGCGACCCTGGAGGTGACCGCGACGGGGGCGCAGAGGCGCACGGAGGGCCCACTCCAGGCCCTGCTGGACAGCTGCAGCTCCCTGTCCTGGATCCAGAGGCAGGCCGTGAAGAGGCTGAAGCTGAAAGAGGGACCTCCGGAAAGAGTGGAGGTCGCCTACGCGGGGAGCGAGAAGCCGAGGCTGGTGGTGATGGGCGCGGTGCTGATCAACCTGAAGGACAGGCGAGGCAAGTGTGTGCCGTCCGGAGGCCAGTTCGCGAAGCCCACCAAGGCCTACGTGGTGGACGCCATCTGCCCGGATCTGGTCATCGGCGGCATTAGGCTCAAGGAGAAGATCGCCAAGGCCATGGGCCAACCGGAGCTGGGCTTCGCAAACTGGCCTCCGGAGAAGAGCAGAAGCTACGCGGTGGAGCTGCTCGTCGGCCTCAACGCCTACCACGCAGTGCTGGGCGGGGCGGAGAAGGTGTACGTGACGGAGACATTCGTCATGTACAAGACCACCTTCGGCATCATCATGGAGGGCGCCCTGGTGGAGGCCGACTGCAGCGTCACCGACAAGTGGAAGCATGAGACGGCGGCGGTGTCCTGCTTGGGCTACGCGAGGCCGGCGATGGTGGAGCAGGGGCTGGCCGCGATGGGCGGCGGCTTCAAGGACAAGCGGCGGGGCGAGGCAGTGGCGGCCACCTGCCTGGGCTTCGCAAGGGCGGCAACGGTGCAGCAGGCCCTGGAGCAGCAGATGGAGCTGGAGAGCGTGGGCTTTGCTAAGGACGCACACCTCAGCACGCTGGTCACGGACGAAGAGACAAGGAAGCTGCTGGAGGGAGTGTCGAGGGACGAGACGGGAGCGTTCGTCGTGCCCCTACCCTTCAAGGAGGAGGCAGCAGCCCTGGCCAGCAACTTCAACCAGGCCTACGAACGGGCTAGGAAGATGCACGCGAGGCTGACGGCAGCGGAGAAGGAGTACTACGGCGAGTTCGAGGCCCAGAAGGCAGAGGGCATCATCGTGCCGGTGCTGGAGGCCCCGGAGCCGGGGCACCTGGTCCATCACCTGGCCCACTTCAAGGCCCCGGGCGGGAAAAAGTGCAGGCCAGTCGTGGACGCCTCGAGCAAGGCGGGGGCGCCGCCGCGGTCGCTGAACGACCTCATCTCCCAGGGCCCCAACCTACTCAGCTGCCTCGTCTCCGTGCAGATGAGGATGAGGCTGAACAAGTTCGCCCTCAGCGCCGACATCCGGGCAGCGTTCTACGCCATGAAGATCCAGCCGGAGCACCAGGACGCCTTGAGGGTGGTGCTGCCAAAGGTCATCGAGAAGCCCATCGCGGAGGACAACTACCAGATCTTCCGCTACACGAGGGTCATCATGGGCTGCAACGCGTTGCCGTGGCTGCTGCAGGCGTGCATCCGGAAGCTGGCCGAGGACGTTCTGGATGGGAAGGAGCTGTTCGGGCTGACGCCGGAGGAGGTGAAGCTGATCCCCGCGCGGACCTACGCTGACAACATCATCTGGGGCTTCGACGAGGCCAGCGACGGCCTGCGGATTGCGTGGGGCCTGAGGCGGTTGTTTGCCAGCGCGGCGTTCGAGCTCCGCAAGTTTACCAGCAACTGCGAGGCCCTCATGGAGGGCCTGCCCGAGGAGGCGAAGCTGCCGGGAGAACTGGTGGGGACGCTGGGCTTGGACTGGGACATCAAGAAGGATGCCCTGCTGCTCCCGCCGGCCAAGTTTGAGGACATCCCGGAGAAGCCGACGGCGCGGGAGCTCGGCAGCGGGGCGGCGAGGGTCTTCGACCCCTTTGGGGTGGCGGTGCCAGTGACGCTGGCGGGGCGGCTGGCAGTTCAAGCAATGCACAAAGGCTGCAAAAGGTGGTCAGACAAGGTGCCCGACGAGGTGGCCGGCCAGTGGACGGTGGCCAGGAAGGAGCTGGCGAGAGCGTCGGAGCTGCGACAGCCGCGGTGGGCCTTCCCGGAGAAGACGGGGAACAGGCTGGTCATCTTCAGCGACGCCTCCGACGATGCCTACGGCTTTGTCCTGTACACCGCCAACGAGAAGACGGGCGGAAGGATCCTGCTGGCCAAGGCAAGGCTGGCCCCGATCAACCGCAAGGGCGTCATCATCTCGACGCTGAGAATGGAGCTCTGGGCGGCGGTGGCGGGGACGAGAGCGGCCGTGGACGTGATGGAGACGATTAAGGATGCCATCGTGTTTGACTCCGTCACCCACTTCGTGGACAACGTGGCAGTGTTGGGCTGGCTGCGGGTGAGGCAGGCCCCGAAGGTGTACGAGAACCGACGGGTGAAGGAGATCGTGGAGACAGGCCTCACCAGCGACTACCGCTTCGTGGGCACGAAGGAGAACCCGGCGGACTGGGTCACCAGGGCCAAGACGGTGGAGGACCTGCTCCCGCCCAGCCTCTACACGGATGGGCCGGAGTTCCTGAGACAGCCGTTCGGGGACTGGCTGGTGTGGAGAGTGCCACCGGGGACAGAGGCAGCGGAGGCCCCCAGAGAGGTGGAGCTCCCGGAGGCTTCGCAGCCAAAGGGGGCAGCGGAGGCCTCGACGGGGGTGGAGCTCTCTCCCCAAGGGCCCCAGACAGAAGGGCCGGCGGTGCCTGAGGTGGAGTCCCGGAAAGGGACGGCGGAGGCCTCGGGGGCCGCGGTGGCAGTCGCGGTGGCGGCGGCAGTGCAAGGCCGACCCCCACTGGAGCGGCTGGAGGACGTGGGGGAGCCGGTGGGCTTCCTGAAGCTGATGGACCTGAAGCGCTACAGCACCCTCCGGCGGCTGCTGACGGTGGCGACGTACGTGCTGCGCTTCTGGATGCTGTTCCTGCGCATGCCAGGGGCGCCCCTCTGGAAGGACAAGGAGTGGGCGCTGAAGATGATGCTCACCCACCTGCAGCAGCAGCACTTCGGCGACATTATCGAGTACCTGAAGACGAAGGAAGGCTCGGCAAGGACGAAGAACAGAGCGAAGCAGCTGCAAGTCTCCTGGGACTTCAAGACGGGGTACAGCATGCTGCGAGTGGGGACGCGGTTTGGGGAGGAGGAGCCTACAGAGAGCGGCAAGGCACCCATCCTGCTGCCGGCCAAGAGCAGGCTCACACGGCTCATCATCCTGCACGAGCACACCTCCAATGGGCACGCACCGGCGACGGCGACCCTGGGGCTGCTGCAGCGGAAGTACTGGATTCCGGGAGGCATCCGCACGGTGTCCCGGGCCCTACGGTTGGGGTGCCAGGCCTGCCACCTGGCCAAGGCGGCGCTCCCGGCGAGACCGGCACTGGGGGACCTGCCGCCAGAACGAGTCCACATGAAGAGGCGGCCGTTCGAGAGCGTGATGATCGACCAGCTGGGGCCTTTCAAGACCATGGAGAGGCCGGGGGCTCCAGAGCAGAAACGGTGGCTGCTGCTCATCACCTGCATGGCGGTTTGGGCAGTCCACATGGAGGTCCTGGTGGACTACAGTGGGGAGGCGGCGTCGCTGGCGCTGGAGCGCTTCTGGGCCCGCTGAGGGCTGCAGGAGCTCGACATCTGGCTGGACCAGGCGCCGGCGTTCACGGCGGCGGCAAAGACCCTGGGACCGGTGCTGACCTTCGGGGCGGGAGTGGCGAGCCTCGACGTGAGGGCCTTCGCCGCCAAGTACAAGGCAACTTTCCGGTTCTCTCCGGTCAGGGCGCCCTGGCACAACGGGGCCATGGAGCGATTGGTGGGGGTGGTGAAGAGCTGTCTGAAGCCAGCGCTCTGGAAGCGACGCTTCACGGACCAACAGCTGGAGATGGTGATGATGCGGGTGGAGGCGGCCATCAACCACAGGCCTCTCTGCCCCATCTCTGTGGTGCCTGGAGACCTGCGGCCGCTGGCGCCGGCGGACATCCTCACCCCGTTCGGCGGGCTGGAGCCTCTGGTCCCGGCAGTGGAGCTCCTGCAAGGACTGCGGCAGCTGTATCAAGAGCGGCAGGCGGCGCTGGCGGAGTTCAAGACCCGCTTCGCCTCGGAGTACCTTGGCTTCCTCCGGCAGTGCCACCTCCAGGAGGCGGCCCGGCGCAAGACCGGCGGCACCAGCTACCTGAAAGTGGGCAAGGTCTGCCTGCTGAAGGAGAAGGCGCCGACCCCGCGGACGGCGTGGAAGCTGGTGAAGATCGTGCGGGTGTTCGAGGACAAGAAGAAGGTGCTCCGCTATGCCGACGTGGAGGACGCGGACGGCTACGTGGCCAAGCACTCCGTCAGCCACCTCCTGCCCACCGAGATCCAGGACGGGGACAACTTCGACGGGGACAACGCGGGGGCCCAGGGCGGCGGGGAGGCCAGCTGACTCTGCTCCGCCGGCCTCAAGCGCTTCTGGTGTGGATTGAGCTTTGCTCGGTCACACCACTTCTTTGCGGTTTATGTATCTTTCTTTCGGGCAGTGCGGCGGTGGGGGGATGACTGAAGGTGGAGCAGTGCCTGGAGATGCGGATGAGGGACGCCATGGCCAGCGTGGGCAGCCCGGGCATCGGCAGTGTCGGCTGCGGCTTCCCCTTCCCCCCACCCGCCCAGACTTTGTTGTTTTGTTCATTTGTTGAAATTTGTTGCATTTTAGCCAATATCGGTGCTTTGAAATTTTCTTTCTTATGCTTCTTTGTGCTTCAATTTATCCGTTATTCGACCCCTGGTACCCCATTCATGCTAGTCGCAGCCTATCAGAATGTCAGGAATAGCCGTATGTTAGCTGGTGCTGAGGAGTGGGGAGATGAGTGAGTGCTACGGGGTGGAGTACGTGATCGGGGTGATTGGCGGCGGGGCCTTTGTGTTCTGCTGTCTGTGCATTAAGGGCCGTTGGCCTTGGGCTAGGGACCCGGACCTGGACCTGGACCTTGTGCCCGGGGAGGGCTGTCCGGGATGGATGGACAGGTTGTGGTATACTGTACGCCTGGGGCTGGGCGACGAGCCCGTTTCCTAAGCATATAGATAGACGACAGGGGCCATGAAATCTTCCAGGAGGTTCATTTTCACCACAATCCTAGCTCCTTACAATCAAAAAATAATGCAATCGCAGTCTCACTCATCATCTTATACTGCTCAAAGCTATGTATAAATTTGACGCATTTCAGTGTGAGGTGAAGAGAGCGCAGGTGCTTCGTCAGCTGACGAGGGCGGGCCACTTCCACGCATACGAACGGACGACCGTGGCCATGAAAGAGGCGGACCTCTGGAATCCAATCGGCTCCAATTTCGACCGTCTGCACAGCCTCAACTTCCTCGGTTCATGAACCAACATATTTGCTCATAAATTTAAGAGGCACTTTTTGGGAGAAGCAAGAATCAGCCGGACATAAATTTTTTTGACCCCCCTTTTTTATTGCAGATTCTGAATCTCCATACAATTTTATTTATCTCCACCAATTTTGGGCGAAAAATACTGAAAATTGGGCTCGCTACAGCTCCAAACGTGAAGGGAAGTCAAAAATTTGCCAAAATTTGAGTTTTAGCGAGTTCAACTTACATTTCTGGCCATTTCTAGGTATTTTACACTCAAAATACTAGCATTATGGGTATCGATCGAAAGCTAACAATCTTCCCGACCTGCCTGTGCCCTTGGTTTGTTCCCAATATGCACCTGAATCGAAAAAACCTTAACTAACTAGCTGATTACCAAAATCTGAATTTTTCCATTTTTGTCAAAACATGCCATTTTCATGCCCTCAACTTACCTATTCGGGTAAATGACTATCATTTTTGAAATTCTCGTGTAATTTTGGTCTAGAAAATGATGAGAAATCTTTCAAAAAGAGATGTACCAAAGGAAAAAAAATCACTTTTGTAAGACACAGTCAAGAATGGCCCCATGTTATAACATAGGGCACTTTGGCGAAGGTGCAATTTTTGTACTAAAAAACTTCCTGCTCTTCTGTAGATCAATATTTCTCAATTTCCTTTTGTGAACTTACTTATCTAGGCCTTTTGCAAATATTTATGAAGAAAAAACATTGGGTTTCACTTGGCAATTTTGAAAAAGACCCAAAAATCGAAGACAGGTCAAGAATTGACCCTATGCTACAACATAGGCAAAAAATGACCGAAAAATTTTTGGTCTTGAATTTTGATTCCAATGGCCTAAATCGATACTGCTGCCTCATATACACCAGAAAATGTCATTTTTGTGACCCATTTTGATGAATTTCGAAATTTCATACATTGGGTTTTTTGACCAGCTTAGAGGGCTCTGTGAGAAAAAATTGTAAATACCAAATTGTAAAATTCATCAAAATGGGTCACAAAAATGACATTTTCTGGTGTATATGAGGCAGCAGTATCGATTCAGGCCATTGGAATCAAAATTCAAGACCAAAAATTTTTCGGTCATTTTTTGCCTATGTTGTAGCATAGGGCCAATTCTTGACCTGTCTTCGATTTTTGGGTCTTTTTTCAAAATTGCCAAGTGAAACCCAATGTTTTTTCTTCATAAATATTTGCAAAAGGCCTAGATAAGTAAGTTCACAAAAGGAAATTGAGAAATATTGATCTACAGAAGAGCAGGAAGTTTTTTAGTACAAAAATTGCACCTTCGCCAAAGTGCCCTATGTTATAATATCTGGTACCATCGGCAGGCCAAATGTAGTTCTCTTTTCTCCAAAAGTTGCAATTGCCTTGAGTAAAAAGTCAAGGAAATACAATTTCTACTACTGGAATCTGCTGCTATGACAGTTGCATTTTGTTTTTGGCGTGCAGTTCAATGTCTCTTTCCATGCGCGCCAAAACCAAGATGCAAATGACGCAGCAGATTCCAGTAGTAGAAATTGTATTTCCTTGACTTTTTACTCAAGGCAATTGCAACTTTTGGAGAAAAGAGAACTACATTTGGCCTGCCGATGGTACCAGATATTTCTTCCACTTTTAATATAGTATAAAATGAATTAATACAAATTTTAGAGATCAATAAATAAATTAGATAAATAAACCACAAATAAAAAATAAAAAAATAAATCAAAATGAAAAGTTTCAAAAATTAAAATTATTGGGAAACTAAGAAATTTTTGAGTAATTTTCTTGGTTCATACTTAGGGCGATTTTTGGCCTACCGATTGCACCATTTATTTTCTCAGCTTTAAATACACAAAATTCAAAAAGAATGACTAAGCTGGGTTCGAACCTACCAGTTTCAATTAGCTGTTCAATCGCTTATACCACTACACCACTGGTGCATATGTCTCCTTGGTGTGACTAAAGAGCTATGATTAAAGAAATATATGAGGCCGAGGGAGCCGGAGAGTGCGGGGGGGGGGGGGGGGAGAAATGAATACCTACTATCGTCCATTGAATAGATGCGGAGAAGAAGAAGGAGAAGAAGAAGGAGAAGGAGTTCGGACATATGGTTTTTTGCGTTTTTCACCCTAAAATCAAACGTTTTATGCAAAACTCAAAAGATAAACTATAGTCAATTCGATGCTGCTCTTTCCAATGGTGAAAGAATTAGAGCGATTGGAGTCTTCTGTGACGAG
Organism: Ptycholaimellus sp. GST1_10; assembly: GCA_030248095.1. NCBI lineage: Eukaryota > Metazoa > Nematoda > Chromadorea > Chromadorida > Chromadoridae > Ptycholaimellus > Ptycholaimellus sp. GST1_10. Next base: position 4,772 of record JASANA010001316.1, on the reverse strand, counting down.
CAGCCGCCTTATCAAATTTAAGATCTAGCAATGACCCTCAAAACATACACCTGGGTCGAAAAGAGGGGCTGGGCGCTGACACTTCGCTAACGCTCGCTCGCGCCAGCCCAATATGGGGCCATTCTTGACTGTGTCTTACAAAAGTGATTTTTTTTCCTTTGGTACATCTCTTTTTGACAGATTTCTCATCATTTTCTAGACCAAAATTGCACGAGAATTTCAAAAATGATAGTCATTTACCCGAATAGGTAAGTTGAGGGCATGAAAATGGCATGTTTTGACAAAAATGGAAAAATTCAGATTTTGGTAATCAGCTAGTTAGTTAAGGTTTTTTCGATTCAGGTGCATATTGGGAACAAACCAAGGGCACAGGCAGGTCGGGAAGATCGTTAGCTTTCGATCGATACCCATAATGCTAGTATTTTGAGTGCAAAATACCTAGAAATGGCCAGAAATGTAAGTTGAACTCGCTAAAACTCAAATTTTGGCAAATTTTTGACTTCCTTTCACGTTTGGAGCTGTAGCGAGCCCAATTTTCAGTATTTTTCGCCCAAAATTGGTGGAGATACATAAAATTGTATGGAGATTCAGAATCTGCAATAAAAAAGGGGGGTCAAAAAATTTATGTCCGGCCCCCCTTGTAGGATTCGTGTTACTACCAAAAACCGGGTCTTAATGCGACAATTAATTGATGAAATTTGACTTAATGTGATGTTCCGATATGATCTTTTAGAAACGAACTTTTATCATTTTTCATCCCAGATTTGCATTGTTACCACCTGCACTTTGTTTGAGCGGGCATGAAAAGAGTCTTTGAAGACCGCGCGTAAACAAAATTCAAATGCCCCACAAGCAAATTCCACAAGTATTGGTAATTTTCCTTGAGTTTACAAACGGGGCAGTCGAAAAAACAAAAAATAAGTTTGTTTTCGGCTTGCCGATGGTACCAGTCATTATTTACATGAGTAACAATTTGGGCTGATCAGATCAGAATGCTGAGAGGCACATGCAAGGTAAAGCCTGGGGAACAGATCAAAAACAGAGGCCTGAGTAGACAGGATCATGGAAACCACACTGAAATCCTAACACTGATGTTCCTGCAAAAGTAAGACGATATCTCGATCTACGCGAAGTTCCATGGTAGGTAACCGATGCATCGAATGTGAGCCACGGTAGAACAATTGGCTGGGGGCAGGCGACACAGCGTCTCTGGGCCACCCACTGCGCTCAGCAACACCCAGCCTTCTTCAAACACCGCTTCTTCCACTTACACTTCTTGGATGGACTGAATAAAGAAACGGAATTTATACTTTTCGAACTCAAACGCTAGAGCGAAATAAAAATAGAAAGGGACTGGCGTTGAAGGATTGAGAAGAGGCAGCGAATATGCTGGCGGAGCGAGGTGCAGCCAACTCGTCCACGTAGTGCGCACTCAGCAGATACGCCCCTCCATTCTCCACATTCACTGAGCAGCTTTCTCTGTCCAGCGCTTCAAGAATTTTGCTCTTTTCTTTAGTCTCTCTTTTGCTGGGCAGAGTGACCCTGTGCAGTGGGAGTGGAGACAAGATGGTTGCTGGGCCCCGTGATGCTGGGGATGAGAGTGTTCCAGACCGCGTCAGCTATCTCCTCGTAGCTCTGCCAGGCAATTCACTGCTCTCATCTGTGCTCAGAAATGAAGGCGGAACCCTGTCAGTGATCATCTGCGGGGGATTGTCGATGCTGAGGAAAGGTTTGGGGCCGGAGGCAGGCAACGCCTTCCAAGGCTCTTCTAGAGGCACCGGCTGGTTTGGCTCCCTCAAAATAGACCAATCAAGGAGTCACATTTTACATTTTAGCGAGGAGGAAGTGGAGGCTTTTTTAACTCTTTCTCAAGGAACAAAAGTAAATTTAACATCAAAAATGAAATCAGGCCCGGCGGCGACCCCAACCAATACCACCATCCCCTTCGCCTTCAGAGTGCCTACGATGATGGACAACTCCCCTTCTCCAATTACACGTACCCCTCCCTCCACCACTCTGCTCAGCCTAAGCCAGCCTTCCTTGCAGATTGGACTTCAAGGGCGTGATCGACTACATCTTCGCCTCGTCAGCCTCGCTGTACAAGCTGGGTGTGCTGGGCCCCGTGGATCCGGCATGGCTGCGACAGCACAAAATCATTGGATGCCCCCACCCCCACATCCCCTCCGACCACATTCCCATTCTGGCACAGTACGCCGTCATACCTCCCGCCGCCGGCACCCACGGACCCCCTCAACAGCAGCAGCAGCACCAACAGCAACAGCAGCACCAACAGCAACACCAACAGCAGCCACCCTCCGCCTTCCACCCTCCACCATTCCACCATCCCCTTCACCACCCTCCTCACCCTCCGCATGCCATCTGGAGCTCTGGCCACTAGCGCAGCATAGCTTCCACTTTCCTTCCCATCCATCACAAGGCCTCTCTCCTTCCTTCAGTAGCTCGGCTGGCTCTGCTACTGCCACCTGCTTTTAGCGCCCACCAAATCAGCGTCTCTGCTGCCCTTTTCCGCGCATTTCTAGGGGTCTCAATTTCTGCTCTTTTCTGCTCTTCAGCCTCTAATGCAGCACTACTTTCCGCCTTCACCTCCAGGATGCTCTTCTCACAAAGCAAACGTCGGCAATCGCCTCCTTCCAGCCCTCGCAGCTCAGGCCTCCCAATCCTCATTCCCACCTCCTCGCCTTTACCTCGCCTCTCTCTCTCTTTCTCTCCAACACTCCCCCCTCTCCCCAATGGCAGGCCAGAGCCTTCTCCTCCTTCTCACCCATTCGTCGCACTGCCTGGCTCTCCAAGCCTCCCAATCAATAATTCAGCTCTCCGTATTCCTTTCTATGGACTTCCTCCCACCCATGTGTTTCGGCCCACACTCTTTCCGCTCTTCCTCTTCTTCAGTTCAAAGCTTGATAATCTATCTATCAGCTTTCGTGTTGGGCATCTAGCTGAAAGGCCTGGAGCTCTGAATGTACAGTTGAGCTTTAAAGTGTAAGGGGCAGTGCGGGTGAGAAAGAAGGAAGGAAGACTCTCTTCCTCCCCACTCCCCCCTTCTCCCCTTCTCTGTCTGGCTTCTCCCTCACTCTGGCTAAGGAATGCAATGCAATGGCCATCTCCTTCCTTCCTGTATTATTCAGCATACTCCACTGCGTGCTCCTCTTGGGCATCTAGGCTTTCATTCGTCTGGTGATCGGTTGTAGCAGCCTTCCTTCCCAGTTTGTGTACATTTTGTGTCAAAGCCCAACAAGGCCAGGAAACTATTGAGAAAACAGTGAGCACAAACCATTAAGCATTACACCACATCCCACACCATGCCACAGGCTAGCCCAAGCTCAAGGAACATGAAACTGTGTGCGTAGGTATAGGCAAAATCAATGGCGTTGCCCACGCAGCAGGGCAACGTCAACCGCCCTAAATGTCAAACGCCAAAGACGCGCCTGTAAAAGGACGCTACGGATGAATTGGACAGCCTCAGCCAGAAGCTGCCTGGCATTTCTGCTGGGCAGACTCCTGGCCTCCGCTTTCTTTCAGCTGGAAGTTGAAAGCCCGCAGAGTCTACAGGATGCTCTCAACTTTAGACACTTCCGCGATAGACACTTCCACGGTGGCCAATTTTATTCTTATTCCTCTTTACCCGTCAACATGCGGAATCCGAAGAGGCGCGAGCAACTTTGCAACTGCTCAACACCAGCGTGCCACTTCACTGTATTTCTCTCGCAGCTGCTGACAATTTGACGAAAGAAAGCACTCATCTAACCAGCGAAATCCGACGACTATTTACTCCACATTGTACCAGTTTCCAGTTTCTCTATGTTATTAACCCTTATGATTGTAAAGTTACTATCAATAAAATATAAATGGCGAGCAGGATAAAAAAGGGGGGAAAGCCCTGAATAAGACGAGTGGGGAGGTAGAGCAGAGCGCTTGGACAATTATCATACCGGATCACGTCTTTCCTATTTTCCCTTCTATCAAGGTTGTGCTCGTCTTAAGCATTACAAAATGCAGCCTACATTAAGATATTTTCAGAAATTTATTCTGTTGGAAAAACATAAATTCCCAGTATATTTCGGAAATGGCGGGACAATTCTGCTCAAATCGAGCGCTGTTCATTCATTGCCTTCCTGCTCCTTTCGCGGCAGCAACATCAGCCAATGCTTTCAACAGGTTGGATGCCAGATACTGAGAGTGCAGTGTCGCTGCATGGGCAGAAAAGAAAAAGGCTGTTGAAGGAGGCAAACTTCCAACTCGAACAAAAGCTTGATTGCAAAATCTACAACCTCGGAACTGATTTCAAGAACTGGCGTGAAGTGCCTCTGGTTTATTTTCATTTCTCGCAAAACGCATAGAATATTGTGAAGCTTGTGTCCGCAGGATGAGGCGGAATTAGCTGAAGGAACGATGAGTCTACAAAAGCTACGACGAGAGCATTTTTCTGTCGTCAACTTTCTTCTTTATAGCTTGCACCCTTTCCTTGCTTCACCAAACGAAACCTGGACCACCAGCAACGCTTTTTTAGGTAAGACAATTTAACGCCCTAAATAAATATGTTAGATGTGAATTTTAGGCGTGACAGTATCAACGACCAAAATGATGAGCAAGAGAAATAACAACTCTAAGAAAAAATATTCCAAAAGCTAACTGCTATAAAAATGCCTAGATAATGTTTTGCATATCAGGTGTATGATATGCTAATAAAAGGTAAGTTACTGAACGAAAACTTAGCCGCAAAATGTTTTTGCACTAAACGCGTACATTAGCAG
>JASANA010001309.1:0-10144 GCA_030248095.1 Ptycholaimellus sp. GST1_10 | reverse complement strand
GCATTATGTGTCTATGTTCGTCCAGTGCTCGAATTTGTTTCCACCGCTTGGAACTCACTTTCTCAGGCTAACAACAATCAATTAGAACAGGTCCAGCGTAAATTCACTAGGTTTATCTTCAGGCGGTGTTTTAGGGCTTGATTCTCAAGAAGAAAAACGATTCATGTCCGACATGATTCTCTTGTACAATGTTTATCACGGAAAGCAGCAGTGTCCGAGCCTTGGTCAGCGAAAGGTCAACAGTCATCATCTGTCTAATAATTGTCGACTCTTCATTGATGCTAGAGCCCCGGGTCTGGTTTCGCGGGGAATGAAAGCATCTCACGGAGCGTTCAATCCTTGGCTCCGAGGTTCCTTTGAAGCGGCTTTGCGGCTTAAGGACGCCTTCGCTGCCCTCCTAACGCACATTTGCTCATTTGCTCTTTCTTTTCTTCGTTTTAGTAGGATGTGATAACCCATATTCTACTCCCAACTTTGTTGGATGTTGAATAAAACAAACAAACACACTAAGCTTAAGCACACTAGTGAACTGATCACACAAATGCCAAACGTTTCAACTTGTTAGTTGAAAATTATAATTTATTATTGATCCATGCTAACCTAATATTGATTGAAAGACAAACGATCTCAGCCTTGACATGGAGTGATTTGTGAACTACTGATGTGCATTGTAAAGTAGTCAGTATGCCTCATTATCCAAAAAAGTGCAGTTGATTGAGTGTTTAGAATGAGCAGTATAATGGCGCAAAGAATAGTTGGAAAAACCACTCCACAACACTGGATGATATTGTTCTGCCCGCATTGATGACATACTGGGATCCTTTACAATAAAGATTGGGTCTGGGTGACAGAGGGTGTTCAGAATTTAACGTTGGCGCACCGTTTGGCCATTTTGATGACCAGCATGTAGGTTCAAACTGAAGTCAGGTGAGAAATGCTATGCCAACTTATCACTGAAAAAACTCCAGCTAAATGCATTTAATCAATGGAAACAAGCCAGCATACCACATGTTTTTAAAATTGATGGCATTGCATGATTTTTGTTCTGGTTTGTCGATTTGCAGGTCATAAGGCGAAGAGCTCATAAGGTTTACATGAGAGCAGTGATTGTACCTGGTTAAAATACATAACCAGTAACGTGGAATATTAATCGTAAATTGCTCAATTTTGTATATAAGCGATAACATGTTTGACCTCTCAAACTGGTTATTATGATAACCAGTTGTGAGTATTTTTTGGTCATATTGTCATCTACCATTTTTAATCTGTGTTTACTTTTGAAATTGGCTGAGAAACTACAGACTTACCCTTTTGAGAAAAAATGTTCACCCTTGCAATGAAAACATTCCTCAATTTTTGGCATCTGCTACAGGTGAATGTGGAAAGGGGAATATGCTCCGCGGTCAATGTTGAAATTTCAACTTCCACCCAGCACTTTCTTTATTGCCACTTCATCCATCAGATCCTACCCTTGGAGCTGTGAACGAGGACGAGGAGGCCTACCTGATAGCACAGGAAGCACCACATCCATCATCTGCTCTGGATGCCATCCTTTCACCCCGTCATTCCCACCACCACCCACTGCGCTCTCCTGGAAAGCCTGGCACAACGCCATAAATTCCATGCCGCATATCAAACTCTTGGCTGACTCCCACAATCCCCCCCATGGCGTTTGCCCCCCCCCCCAAGGGGGGTGGGGGTCCCCCCCCCCTCCCCCCAACGCATCTGCCGGCCCCCCAACGCATCTGCCCCTCCCCCATGGCTCCAACCCCCCCCCCCAAATCAAGATGCTCCTTACCATGTGCAAGGTGCTCAATCAGTGCTCAAATCGGCAAATCGGCATTTGGGGGGGGGGGATAGTTGGAATAGATTTCGTTTGGGGGGGGGACAATTGGAAAAATTTTCGTTTGGGGGGGGGGGCACAATTGGAAAAATTTTCGTTTGGGGGGGGGGGGGGGCAATTGGAAAAATTTTCGTTTGGGGGGGGGGGGGACAATTGGAAAAGAAAACAAGTACTTTTTGAGCTTATCACCTATGTTTGCGGGTCTCTAAGCAACTATACTTGGTACTGCCACAGTATACACGGGTTTTGACTAAGCCTAAGAGGGGAAACAGAATCAGTATCCAAGCTGTATTCAAGATAAGTAGAAAAAATGCTGGGGGGACTCGTCGATGGGGGGGGGGGGGGATTTGTACGAGGGGGGGGGGGGACACGTCAGTGGTGGGGGGGCAAACGCTTGGGGGGGGGGGCAACCCCGTTGGGGGGGGGGGGGATTCTGGGAGTGAGCCAAACTCTTTTCTCCATTTTAATTGCAAATACTTGAACAAAATCTGTTTTTGAGGGAGGGACATCAGGTGGAGATACGCAGTGATGGACTTCTGGCTGGCTGGTTTTCCTGGAACAGCTGGACTTCTCTATCCCAACCACCTCCATGCCACCTATCTGTCCATTGCCCTGATTATAATCATGGATACATGGATTCAATATGTTCTTTTACATTGCTTTGCTTTAGTTTTACATTTAGTAAAAAAACAATGCAGTCAAACTCAAATGCAAGAAAAATATAAATCAAGAGCATTGGCACTGTATGCAGCTAAATTGCCTGGCAAGTTGTGGGATGTGAAGCTCCGCGGTCACCTATTGCGCTCTGCGCCATATACTTGTTAGATAGGGAAATATTTAAAGATAATTATTGTCACCTGACAATTGCTTGTCGCTTGTTTTATTTAAAACACTGTTCACATTTTGCTCAGAATGCCGTATCACATATTTTGCAGATAGTGTGAACTATTATTAAAGTAATTAAAATCTAAAAGTATGGCAAAACATTAGCCTGAGACTGTATTGGGCTTGCGCGAATGGAGCTTTAGCGAAGTGTCAGCGCCAATCCCATCTTTTTGATAAGGCTGCTGCTCGTCACAGAAAGCTCCAACCACTAATTCTTTTTGCAATGGAAAGAGCAACATCGAATTGACTATAGCTTATCTTTTGAGTTTTGCACAAAACGTTTGATTTTAGGGTGAAAAGACTGCTCCCACATAGTACATGTTGTGGGTAGAGATGCTGCAAATACTGCTCTAATGTAGTGCATGTTGTGGGCAGAGCTGCTGCAAAGATTGCTCTCATGTAGTGCATGTTATGGGCAGAGATGCTGCAAAGACTGATCTAACGTAGTGCATGGTGTGGGCAGAGCTGCTGCCACGACTGCTCTCACGTAGTGCATGTTGTTGGCAGAGCTGGTGCAAAGACTGCTCTCACGTAGTGCATGTTGTGGGCAGGGCAGCTGCAAAGAATGCTCTCACGTAGTGCCTGTTGTGGGCATAGCTTCTGCAAAGACTGATCTCACGTAGTGCATGTTGTGGGCAGAGCTGCTACAAAGACAGCTCTCACATAGTGGTTGTTGTGGGCAGAGGTGCTGCAAATACTGCTCTCACGTAGTGCATGTTGTGGGCAGAGCTGATGCAAAGAATGCTCTCACGTAGTGCATGTTGTGGGCAAGCAGTAGTGTCTCCATTCCCCTCTACTCTCCGCAGCACAGTAGTTCCAAGACATGTTCCAATGAAATAGCTTATGGGTCTACTGTTCGTTCGGAGTTCTAGATTCGGAAGGAAAGTGGGCAATAAAAGATTTGTGCTAGCTCTAAGGATTGTTTACAAAATCAATTTGTATTTCAATAGAAACATTTTATGAAACCAACGAAAAAAATTTATTTTTACTGAACACAAGGTACAAAAAAAGTGAATACAAATAAATGGGGAAAGAAAAATAAACAGGGAATGGGTTAAAAGAGGCTAATATTGACGTTGCTTGGAAGTGCGATGTTTGGAGCGATTAGATCGAGATGGGCGTTTTGTACCAATTTTCCTTGATGCAGTGTTCTTCTTCCGTGATTGCTGTGCAGTTGCTTTGCTTATGAATCGGCCACGGCTGTCTCGAGGTCGAGCCTTTGCTGCGTTTACACGTCGACTGCTTTTCTGACTTGTTCTCGCTGTCCTGCTTCGTCTGCCGAATTGCATTTTTCTTCCAGAGCGCCTTGGTCTGCTGCTGACTTGAATAGAGTCATGGCTGGAACTTTGGCTCAATGATGGTGTTCGTTGGCGGCTTCTTTGTTGCCTTCGGAGTCTGGGTTTCAAGGTGGTCTTTCTTAGTGGCTTTTTGCTCTGAGTTTTCGCCATGACTGCTTTGTTTGATTGAGCTCGTTTGCGGGAGATGAAGCGTCCACGTGAATCTCGGAGACGTAGGGCATAGGATTTTGGCCGGCGGCGTGAACTTGATGATCGTCTTGTACCACGAGTTTGTTCCACAGCTTCCACAAAGTCATCGCTGAGATATGCTGCAATTTCTGCCATGTTTATGCGCCAAATTATTTACTCAGATTTATAGTTTTCTGAGGTCAGCAAAACAGTAGCCAACACAAAACAAAAATCAATATTTTATTTTTGAGATTAATTTAACACCAACTATTTTGTTTTTAACTAATCTATGTTTAAAATGACACTTTAAGCTTTGATTTTGTAATTCTGGATGGAGGTGGCATTTGTTGTTTATTATTTGACAAATCTTTATAAAAATATCAGCCTGGATTGATTGATGCCCTGGTAGAACCGGTCTAAACTTTAAATTTGTTTTCCATGTTTCAATTTCAATTTCGTTCTTGGGTGGTTCCTTGAACTTATGTGAAAAAAACTCGTAAATTATTGTTCCAATGATATACAATACCGGGAATCAATTTTACACAAATTCTTCCATTTTTTTGTAGCATTATATTATCAATTTATGCATCAAATCGATGGACGGTTATCACATCGTCAATATCACAGAACACTAATTCGAAGGCAACAGGAGACGCAATAGATTGAGGTGGATGGATGGGATGATCGGGAAATGAGGCGTGCAGCTGAAGCTGCACTCGGAGTGTTGGGCGCTGAGGCTGTGCCGTTGGTGGAAGTGGAAGTGGGTGAAGGAGATGATGCAGAGGGCAGCTTATATCCAGAGCTGCGTGAGTCACCGGCGCGATGTCTAGACGGCTTGATGATGATGCAGGAGGATGATGACGCACCCAGCGATGCTTTGAGCAGAGGCTGGGACGCAATTACAAAGGCAACAAACTACAGTGATTGAAGAGTGTTTGTATTGTGGAATTTAGTCTGGTTTTTGAGGAGGACGCCTAGTTCAGTGAGCTTTGTCCCAGGGAAGTGAATTCCAGAGTTTGCAAATTCGGCGGCACTGAATCTGCAGAAAGTGTCCACGGTTGTTTTGGAGTGCTTTGATGTGGTGAAATTGTGAAGGTATTCTCAAACCATAATTTACCCTGCCTCGCTGAGAACGGGTGGGAGGGGATGATTCAAATCAGACAGCAGACAACACACAGTGATACACGAGTCAGGTGATGAATGCGTCCCAATTTAAAGGTGTCATTGTCACTGTCAAATGCATTGTTAGAGTGATCCGAAACCAATCAATTAGAATTTGAATAAGCCATATATGGGCTATGGTCATGCGATTTTGAGTCAGAGTGCCTGTTTTATCTGAGCAAATAGCTGAAGTTAAAAACTGAAACCAAGAGTTTCTACAGTTTCAAGTTGTTTAACAAGGCAGTTTTTTCTTGGTCATTTTATTGGCAGTTAAGTTTAAAGACACTGTAAAAGTAGCAAGAATTCCTTCAGGTACATTGGCAACAACTGTGACAAGTCCTTCAGGTACATTGGCAACAACTATGACATTTGTGATGCTCCTGCAACAATCAATAGGGAGATTTTTAAACACATAGTTTCAGTAGTGTGTAACCACAGTTTATACTGATTTTTGCGCGGCCGAAGACCGCCTGCCGCGGAGGGCAGGGCAGTCAGAGCTCCGGAGGCCGGAGGGCATGGGTGCGGAGGCCCCGGAGCGTAGCCTAGCATGCGAAGCATGCTAGGCGAAGCGTAGGGGCCTCCGCACCCGTGCCCGGAGGCCGGAGGAGCTCTGGTGCCCTGCCCGAAGCGGCGGGCGGCCAAGGCCAGCTTAAGCAGTTACCCCATTTTTGCGTCCGTCTGTCCTCATATATATATATATATATATATATATATATATATATATATATATATATATATATATATATATATATATATATATATATATATATATATATATATATATCTATATATATATATATATATATATATATGTATATATATATATATATATATATATATCTATATATATATATATATATGTCTGTCTGTCCCATGCCCGTACTCCGCGGTTTTTCAACGAAATTGGCTGATTTTTTGCATGAAGGTCCGCCTAGGCGGTGCCACAGTGCCACAGAGCCCTTCAATCATGGGCAGTTGCACTGCGCAGCTCCAATGGCCTGATCTGTAGCAACACCAAACATGCATCAGAACACTGCTCTCACGTCGTGGGTTTCAGTGTACTGCTCCACCCATGCTTGTCCCAGTGCAGTGAGGATGGTCTCATCTGAACAGTGCAACATCGCCCTTCAATCATGGGAAGTTGCACTGCGCAGCTCCCTTGGCCTGATCTGTAGCAACACCAAACATGCATCATAACACCGCTCTCACGTAGCGCGATTTCAGTGTACTGCTCCACTCATGCTTGTCCCAGTGCAGTGATGATGGGCCCATCTGAACAGTGTCACAGCGCCCTTCAATCATGGGCAGTTGCACTGCGCAGCTCCCATGGCCTGCTCTGTAGCAACACCAAACATGCATCCGAACGCTGCTCTCACGTAGCATGATTTCAGTGTACTGCTCCACCCAGGCTTGTCCCAGTGCAGTGAGGATGGGCCCATCTGAACAGTGCCGCAGCGCCCTTCAATCATGGGCAGTTGCACTGCGAAGCCCCCATGGCCTCGGCGAGGCGGCGGGGCGGTGGGTCCACGTGCATGGGGCGTGACTGAGCATTGTTTTGACTTTCCTGGGGGGGCTGTTGCAGAGGGCGTGCATCTTGGCAGGCGAAGCATAGAGGCTTGAGGAATGGGAGGCGGAGTGCAGTCGAGGCAGAAAGATTTGGAGCACAAGTGGCAGGTGATGCCGTTCAGGTGGTTGCTGGAGAGAGCCGTGGTCACCGGGGCGTTGCAGGAATCGCAGCTGTCCATGGAGCTTGGAGGGTCAGAGTCTGCCGTCACTGGATCAGCCAGCTTTCGCTTTTTAGACTTAGGGCTCTACTTATTCCCCATGCTCTTCTTATTCCCCCCATCCATTCATCGGTCATCCATCATGCACTCTTTCAGATTCAGCTGCTCAATACTGTCCACCGTATCGTTGATGATGAAGTGAAGCTTGGCTTCAACTGGACGGTGGCTTTGGAAGCCGATCTCTATTCTAACTCTATCCACGATTAGTTTTAACAAATTGAATGGTTTATCAACAAGGTATTATCGGCTATCGCCAATAGATGCGCGGCCTTGTTCACCTTGTGACGCATTGGAATGAATAATAAGCAAGTCAGCTCAATAAATGCTACAATGACAAACAAAAGTAAAATGCCACAAATTGATCTAGGTCTATTTTGGGTTTCTGAGGCATTTAAATGATAAACAGCAATCTAAATAATAATCAATAATTAATACAAGTAAAATTTAAATTTTCAAAATATTTTCGAATTTCAAGGTCTCCATTTTCGAGGTTTTTTGACCATAAATCAAGAACCAATCAAAATTGCATCGATCCCACAAAAACGTCCCGAGCCACCACCCAGACGGACCTTCATGCAAAAAATCAGCCAATTTCATTGAGAAACCGAGGAGTATGGGCTGCGGTACCACAAACATATATATATATGCGGACAGACGGACGAAAAATGGGGTAACTGTTAAAGCGGGCCTTGGCCGCCCGCCACTCCGGGCAGGGCGCCACAGCTCCTCCAGCCTCCGGGCATGGGTGGGATGGGCCCTACGCTTTGCCTAGCATGCTTCGCATGCTAGGCTACGCTCCGGGGCCTCCGCACCCATGCCCTACGGCCTCCGGAGCTCTGGCTGCCCTGCCCTTCGTGGCAGGCGGCCTGCGGCCGCGCAAAAATGTATCATTTTTTAACAAAATATAACATAACAAAGAATATGAACATAAATGTGTCATAACATGTGCAAACATAAGAGATGGTTGTAGAAAATGTGACAAATAAATGTATCATGGACGGCTTGAGGAGGGCTTTGATGACTGTTCACTTGGTTTCAAAGAAACGCTTGGCGCATTAACAGATGAGGTTTTTATAAGGTTGTCACAGGGTTTAGTAGTTTGAAATGATTGCTTCACAAACTGCGCCTTTTGTTTTGCATAAACATTTTGAAATACAGGTAATGGCTGCACGGGAGGCGAAACTTTGGTATTGAGATGACCATACTTACGGTTGCATTTTTCTCGTACAAATGGATTATCTGGATCATACGTTTCACAGCTTATTGTGTGATTGAAGCTTACTCTTGGTCTTGCAGCTGTATTTTGAGATTTGTTCATTCCACCAGTTTGCTGGTCTGTAAGTGCCAAAGTGGTGATACCAATATTATAAAGCATGTTATCATCTACTGCTGGCGCACTAAAAATAAGCTGCTTCAAGTCATCACTGGCTAGTTTGTCATATTGTGGTGTAGCATCAAAAACAATATGCTTTCCGGTGTCTGTTATTACTTCTGCTTTTGGGTATGGCTTGTTCTTGAATCCTTGCAAGCCTGATATGTAAATTAGAGAAACTAGTTTTCGCACTCCTGCCATGTTTGCTTCATGTCCTAATGTTTTGAAAAGTGCTAGGTCTTTTTCATCATGAGAATGTTTGGGTTTAAATTTGAAATGGTCTTTGAACGCATCAAGTTCTTCCTTTCGCCTCTTTTGCTTTTGAGCTCTTGAACCAAAGTCAATATTGATTTTCCATGGTTTGCTTCGACTAAGTGTCTCGGTAAATTTGTGGTCACATTTAACATTTCTTTCTCTGCGCGTGCTTCTTGGCGTCCACGTTTAGCTAAATCATGAGCTAGTCCTTTTTGCGCCCATTATGGCAGTGATTGTTGACCTACCCATGTCTTTTCAGCAAGCTTAGCTTTCAATGACCGTTCAAGTAGTTCTTCTGATGGAGACTGCGTTGGTTCTTCTTGTTCTGACTTGGCTGATTTATCTATGTTTTCAGTGTCTTTAGTTTTTTTCCGAGGAGCCACTGCATTCTTTGTTTCCTTAACTTCCTGTGCCAGATTTTTTATATCTCTTTGATCACTCATTTCTGATATATTTCAATTTAGGTTTTCTGATATTTTAAATAAGCATAATGTATTTGCATCAATCACAAAATAAACAATGTTAGATAATTCTTTCCAAAGCCTTTGTCTATGCTTTTCGAGCTCTGTTTTGCCCTTGGTGAATTCCCTGATCAATGGAAATGCAGCTCCGTAATTCCTATTTTCAAGAAGAAAGGATGGCCTTCTAACGTTATCAACTACTGCCCAATTCATCGTTATCTGCCATAAGTAAGATAGTCGAAAAGTTTTTGCTCATCATCACTGTTTTTAGACAACAATCATATGATTTCCTGGAGGCAATTTGGATTCCGCAAAAAACAGTCAACTACTTGCCAAATTCTACGCTATTTGAACGACTGGAAATCTAGTGGTGCCTCCAGGAAAGCAGTTGATGTTTGCTACATAGATAGTGCAAAAGCTTTTGACAAAGTTTGGCATGAGAAATTGATGCACTGGTGCGCTTCTTTTGGCGTAACTGGTCATGCCCTCAGCTGGCTGCAGTCATTTCTTTCCACTATATCACAGGTAATTCGACTTGAAGGTGTCCAATCTGCCCCCAGATCCATTTCCTCCTCAATTAAACAAAAAGGCACGTGCAGCCCTATCATGTTCATAATGTACATAAATTCACTTGTTGAGACTGTTAATGCAGAAGGTACAAATTGCTGCCTCTTTGCTGATGATGTCAAACTGTCATCATCATGCCCCCTACGACTTCAATTTGCCTTCACTGCTGTTGAAAATTGGGCCGCATTATGACAGATCTCGCCTAACAAATATTTCGTGGCTTAGGTATTCTGGTATCTTCATCCCTTTTCCTTTTCAGCCCATGTCACATCCATATGCACAAAGGCAAGTTGTCTCTGATATCTCCTCAAAAATGATTTTCAGCTGCTTCCTCTTCTAATCACATCAGG